>RCAB01000052.1:0-220132 GCA_003640385.1 Setaria digitata | reverse complement strand
AAGTTTGTTTATTTGCACTGCATTTATTTATCGTTACTGTTTGATGGTAAGAATTAGCATTAATGTTTTTCACTCCAGCTATTGAATTCATTTATTTATTTGCACTGATATTTTGATTATTTGTTTATTTTTATGAACATTAATTTTGCCACTGCTTTGAAAGGTCGAAACTGCTTTAGAGAAGATAACGGTAGCTGTTAATTGATATGAAACTTGTAAAATTTAATTTTGCACTTAGTTCAATTTTAACGACGCTTAAAAAAAAAGTATCATCGTAGGTTTAACAGAGAATATTTGCAAACATTTATAAAATTTATTTTAACTCCGTCATATACTAATTTTTAAATGTTTGCTGCAGTGTGGACAAAAATTTTATGCCTTCAAAAGTTTCCAACTGTTCATAAATTAACAAAAATTTAGCAATAACTTTCATATGTTTATTATTTTAATCGTTTTCAAATAAACCAAATTCATTTTTTAGGCGAAAAATTTTTGTTCTTCTAAATATCAAAACTTTGCTTTCATTTAAATTTGCTTTTACTACATTTATTGAAACCCATTTTCTTTGCTATTTCAAAATTAAAATTATGCTGAAAACAAAGTTATAAGAAGAAAAAGAGAAAAGTGAAGAAAACAAAATAACTAATTATAATATTTCGAAGTTGTAAAATTGAAAAATTTCAAAATGATCAAAATCCATTTCTTTCTTGCTTGAAAATTTAAAAGCCTTATTATATTGTATGTAATTCTGAACTTTTTAACTTTTTTTTTATTGTCATTGACTAAAAAATCTTGTTAATGTTTTCTGATATATATATAAAATTTAATGGTAAATTACACCCAACACAGTAATTACTTTAGCATTAATTAAGCAGCTAACTTAATTTTTGTTCATCTTATTTGCCAATTCAGTTCAACAGTTATTGACTTCCTTTGATCTTGTTCTTATCAGGCTTAATTTAAGTACCATCTGTCTATCCAGGTGACTATTTATCTCACAGTAACCTATGAACTTTCATTAAGATTAGCAATTTCTTTCTTGGCAGTGAAAATCCGGACGATGATTTAGGAATCGGAATGCCGGAAGGAATAAGATTAACTAGCTGTGGGAAACCTTACATATTGTTTAATGGTAAAGTGGAAAAAAAACGAATTCAATTTGAAGAGAATTTTCATTTACAAAAAAAAAAAATTTATTCGGCTTCTTTTAAAATTGCATTAAAAATTTCAACAATAAATTTCATTTTTTCATTTTTTAATTTTTTTTCATTTTTTTTTTAAATTTTTTTTAGTATTTCATTTTTTAATGAATTACAATCATTTTTTTTTTTTTTTTTAGAAGCTGTCAATTATTATTTTTTTTTATTGATGAAAAAAGTGTTTTCAACAAATAAAAGAAAAAAGACCTTTTCGAGTTAAATAAAATCTTTGCATTTTTAATTGCTGTTGAAATAAAAGAAAAAAATTTGCATCTGAAATTTGTGGATTTAGATGCAAAATCCGATGTTTAATAGTTCACAAGTTACAATTCTGTTTAGAAATTATCGCAGAGGATTGAAAATTCACATTAATAAAGATCATTTTTCATTCTTTTTTGTTGAACTATTACTGCAGTATAAATGATTTGCATTAGATTTATTTTAATTTGCAAAAATGTGAAGCTGATAAATACATACAATTTTAAATATTTGATCACGAAAAAATGTTTAATAACTGGCACATAATATTATTTGCTTACGATAATAATAAGTTAATAAAAGTTGGAAATTTTAAGCTATTCAACTTTAGCATAAATTAGCATAAATTATGAAAAAATTACCAAAAAGTCTCATGAAAAAAAAAAAGAAATTGATGAGTTTCTGAAAAATTAAGACCATCATAAAATGGAGAATAAGCTGTTTGTACTATTTTAAACTACTTCAAAAAAAAAAAAAAAAAAAAAAGGGAGAGAAATGGAAAAACACTAAACTATTTCTGATCGCTGATAATCTGATTAATTAATCATTAGTTCGTCAAACTTTTTCCATTTTTTCTCTTTTTTTCTAAAACGAAAATAGTGACATAAGTTGCTTGAAATGGAATAAAATTTGTGTCTTCCTCCTTATTACGCAATTGATCTCAATTTTTTTTTTTGTATTGAAAAGAATTAAATGTTAATTTCAACACTTTTTTATTTTCTTTTATTTCAGTTGAATTAAATTGAATTAAAGTTAGCATCAAGCTAGAAAGCAATAATTGATTTCTTAATTAAGCAAAAACATTGAAACAAAATTTAATTTTACCAATTTTCAAGCGAGAAAAAAAAGGAAGAAATTTAATGAATGCTTGTAAGCTACTCAAATGTTCCACAATTATAAAGAGAGAGGAAGGGAGAGAAAGGAGAGAGAGAGAGAGAGAGAGAGAGAGAGAGAGAGAGGGAGAAAAGAATGCGAAGTGAGAAAATTTAGGAATTAAATCTTTACAAAAGTAGGAGAATAGAAGGAAAGTTGACTGGTAAGTTTGGCCAAGAGTAATTCACTTCACTCAAAAATTTATTCTCTAAAGTGCTTGTTCTTTAAAGAACCGAAAAAAATTCCTGAAAAGTCAATCCCAGAAATAATTCAGAACTTTTCGGGATTTCCTAGAATTTTTCCTTTCCTCACAAATTTAGCCTAGTTTCAGTAATCAAATTTAAATTTCAGCTTTATTTAAGTTAGTTTTTGCTGAATAAACTTTCGGATTTCGATTTTAAAAGAGATTTTCCACAGTTTTAGTTGCCAATATTTTAAGAATTTTTAATTTCAGTTAGTCGTTGCAAAAAAAAAAAAAAAAAAAAAACAACAATTTGAGCAAAATATTCAAATGCTGATATTTACGAATTTATTAAAAAGAAAAAGTTTGCAAACTTTAAAATCTTTTAATTCAATGAAATTTTAACCTAGAAATTTTTCAATCAACTAAGATCTGTTTTGGAATTAAATATTTGATATATAATATACTGAATTAACTGGAAACTAATTATTGAAAGACGATAATTTACTAAGATTTTTCAGTTTTCCTCAATTTTTAAATTCGCATTTTCTGTTAAACATTTTAAATATGTTAATGCATTTGTTCGCTGTGTCGAGCAGATTATGAATGGCCGAATATTTTGAAATTAAATTGTCCAAGAATTTGTCTAAGATTTGTCTCAAAGTCTAGGAAGTACTAAATTTCATTTATTTATTTTCTGGTATATTTATTTATATTCTTGAAATGTCTTGCACATTTACTAATTTAAATGCATTTAATGAATTTCATGATAGATTTTTTAATTATAAATGCAAAATTATAAAAATTAGATGAAAATTTTCCATTTTCTACTT
Organism: Setaria digitata; assembly: GCA_003640385.1. NCBI lineage: Eukaryota > Metazoa > Nematoda > Chromadorea > Rhabditida > Setariidae > Setaria > Setaria digitata. The sequence goes on along the minus strand of RCAB01000052.1, from coordinate 216,788 downwards.
TGGCAGATTTATTCCACGTACTTAGCATGTATTAATTCGGCTATACGCTAACGTCACATGCTACGTGCGCTACGTGTCTTATGCTAGCTATGCAAATTGTGATGTTAACTAGCTTTTTTTTTAAGGAAAAAAGAAAAAAAAAACTTAAAAATGAAACAAAATTATCTTAGAAACTAGTATTCAGCATTCAGTTTCATGGTATAACTTCCGAAAAATTTTAAAAGAAATGAAATTTGGAACTCTTAGAATTGCGGAAAAATCTCAGAATACGTGAATCATTTTCGTAATTAATTATTATTCGACAATTTTCGGCGGCATAATTGTGTATTGCATTTGAAGAAGCTACAGAAAACCGTTAAGATGCAATTATCCATCGTCACATTCTCAATACTTTCGATAATTTGCATCTTTAATTGCTAATTTAGTCGGGAAAATAAAAGCTAATTACTGGTTATTGTTTACAAAATAACGTAAATCTGCAACGAAAGCACGAAAAATTAAATCATTTACATCTGTAAAGAATGTTGAAACTATAACAGTTGCAAATGCTACACAAGGTTACTTATAACTAGCATCCAATACCAGTCAGTTTCTATTTTGAAATTTTAGTAACAAATTTATGCAGTATGTCATTGCGATCGAATCTTACAATTTTAAACTATTCTTTTTTTTTTTTTTTTTCAAAATAATTATCATTTTGTTGAATTTTACAGCTATAAAATTGGAATAAATGAAGAAAAGAGCAAATTTTTATAAATTTAAGATGAAAACTGAATTTTAGGATTTGAATTGTCAATTGTGGTGAAATGCATAATGAATGTAAAAGAAACAATTTTAATCTGAAAATTAAAATGTGAAATGAAACTGACTGATATAATATTGCACCAAAAAGAATATGGCAGTGGTAATGGAGCTATTAGAGTTGCCATATTTAAGAAAATTGGGAAACGAACACATCTTAATTATGGATTGAGAATGTGTGAAATTTAGTCTGAATTAAAAGGTATTTTATTACTAATTAATGATACCAAATTGCCACCTGTTACATTTTTCCGCCAGCAATCCTTTTACTCGTGTCCAGCCTACCTACGCAATTGGTGCAAAATTAATTTTTAAATTCGCAAGTTATTCATTTTTTTAATAGATTTTGTTAGCATTCTGAACCTGAAAGCTTAGGAAATATTAGCATCGCAAAGTACGAAACGCAAACTATCAGTAATCGAAACTGCAGAATTCTAAACACCAAATAGCAGTAACGAAAATCGTAAGATTCTAAATGCGAAAGATAAATAAACCATATCATGAAATTCTGGATACCAAATATAAACAATTAGCATTGCAAAATTTTAATGCAGCAAAATTTGCAAGAAATTTTTGAATAAAATGAAATCCAAATGATTGCCATTGCAATTTTTAAATGTTAAATTGAAATAATTCACAGTCCATTTATGCAGACAATTTCACTTTCATTGACAAATTCTTGACAATGTTAACTGCTGCTATTTAGCAGGTAAAATTTTGCGATGCTGCTTATTTCAACTTTTTATTTTAGAATAGAAATGAATTGTAATGGAAAAATTTCAAATACGCTAAACTGAAAAGAGAATGAATTATTTGTAGATCGTTTAATTCATTAACGTATGCTCATAAATTTGGAGTTAGTTGGATAATATGGAAATATAAATGTTTGGGTAATTATTCAAATTTAATAAAAACTTCTAAGCAATTTTTTTGCAAAGAAAAGAGAGAAATAATAAGCAAAAGTAAGTGATTAATTAATTATAGCAAGAAAAAAAAAATGTTACTCATTAGGAAATTGACAATTATTTGCCTAATTAATGCTCTTCCAAAAGCGAAGCGAAAGAAACGAAATAGTTCACATGATAACTAAGCAAAATTATTGTTTTAGCAATGATATAACTAAAATCAGGAATTAATTAGCAGTAAGCTTAAATGAAATTTAAACATATTGTTAGAAGATTATAAGTTTATGTGTGTGTATATATGTGTGGTTGTACATATATATGTATATATACATATGCAAGAAATCATTTGATTGGTGAAATTGTGCAATTGAAAAAGAAAAGGAAATATGTTTGGTGAACAATAGAGTGCTAATCAAGGGATCTCAGTCTCGAGACCAGAAATGATATCTTGCTAGGAGAAGTTCTAAAATTGTGTTAGTATCGGATCGGATTGCTTTTCCACCAATTATCCTCAAAGGCGGAAAGAATTGAGATTCAATAAGGGCCAATCAGCGCAAATTTATACTTAACCATTGAAGCTTTCATTCTCGAACAGTCTTGTTTCATCCATTTTGCTAGCCTTCCAATAACTTCTCCTCTTATCACCATCCTCTCCTTTTCTCCCGGTACTTCATCTCATCCAGCTATTTCTCCCCCCCCCCCCCTCCCTCGCTCCCCGCTTTTTCTTATCTCCCGATACTTCATCATCCACTCATTCGTTTGTTTTTTATCTCACTTTCCCATATCTCCCGGTATTCATAATTATCATTTTAAGAGATCTCGAAATGATATCATATCACCAGCTATTTTCTTTCCTCTTTAAAAATGTTGCTTCTTATAGTTTTCTTTTTTTTTTTTTTAGATTTATTATTATTTAATAAAGACAAATCAGAATTTTGTGAGAAAAATTAAGGATATTTTGGTGAAAATTTTAAAAATATATTTTAAAATTAAAAAAAAATTTGATTTTTTATGTTATTAAAAGGCCCTATTAACACGGCAAGTATATTAATTAAGATTTTCATCAAATTTTAATTAATTTTATCCATAAATGTTTCATAAAATTATCGTCCTTCTTCCCAAAAAAAAAAAAAAAAAGAAAAGAAAATAAAAATTAAAAAATAAATAATTGTCATCAAATTTGCTGAAACATTCGTGTCACAACGGATCGGTCTTACAAAGTTAAAATTTACTACGAACTGCGTAGTAACATTTTAATTAAAAGTGCCATTATTTTATTCTTTTTTTTTTTGTGAAATTTATTCTTTTAAGGACTAAATATTTTAAAACCAGAAATTAACATATTTCAGCACTATTTTGGATAATTTTTACCAAATTTTAGGGTATGTGAATTCCAAAAATTGTTAATTTAAATTAATTTTTAAAATGGACTTTAAACTCTTACAAATTCCCAACTACCACATAGATTTGATACAGTATTTCAATTTTTAAGCTTGCATAAATGAAAACTTTTCGACGTTATCAAAGTTTCTGATATTAAACAAATTTATAATAGTAAAAACTATTCGCGAAATGTCAAAGGTAGTGATAAACAATTTAAATGAAAAAAAAAACATTTAGACAATTTAAAAAATTAATTACTTGGTAGGAAACTTCCTTAAATTCAGCACATGCTTCAAACTAACCAATTAAAGTCACCTGCATCAATTTTCGTCCTATTTAAAAGATCGAATAAATTTACGATATTGCAAAGAAAAAAAAAAACTTTATCTTTAAATTTAAAACTTGATCTCTAAATTCATTGATGAAAAAAAATTATCAGTCATTTTATCTTCTTATTCCTGCACATTTTTTTAGCCAATTGTTCTCATTTCTTCTTTAGAGAGAGAGAGAGAGAGAAAAAAAAAAGAGGAAAAAGAAAAATGATACAGTAGAATTTTTACTCAATAACACAATTTATTAATATATTATCTGAAAAGAATAAAATATTTGCTTAGTCAGAATTGCAAACAAATAATGATTAAAAAAAAAAAAAAAGGAGGAAGAAGATGAGAGAAAAACGAAGGAAATAATAACATTTTAGTTTTCTTTTTTAGGATATCCTCAAATAAGTGAAAGTGAAAAGGAAAGATTCATCATTTGTAAAGAGGATGATCATCATCTGGCTAAATGAAAATGTAATTAAGCATCGGCTCATTCATACCAGCTATCTAATCGTCTAACAACAGTGATTCTCGAATTGAGATTTTTCCCGGGTACTCTAGAATAATTATTCCATCCACTTGGCATACTCTACCTCTCCATCATTCACATGTACATTTAGCCTATTTAGCCTTTAACTTTATATTTAGCTTTTTCAAATTTATTTATGATTCTATCAATGAAAAATGTTAACAATACATTAGTTGTAATGTTACATAAGTATCATTTCTTTTTTTTTTTTTTTTTCACAAATACTTAAAACTAATTAGAACTTACAAAAAATGAAAAAGAGAGAAAAAGAATGAAGAAATTAACAATTTGAAATCTCTTTTTTTTCACAATCTTATTGTGACTTTAAACTTTTTTCGTTACAACAATTATACAGTAATTTTAAGTATTATAATAAATTTTCATTTCTTCTTTATTCTTTTCATTAATTTAAAGGAAAAAAAAAGATCGCTAATTATTAGAATTCTCATTAGAGAGTACAGAATTGCCGTATCACAATTATCATATTGTTAATAGTATTTTAAGCAGCATGCTAATTATCTTATCATATACAACTACTGTCATAATGTTAAAGATTACTTTGTTTGAAATATCAATAGCTATAGCATTATTTTATCATTACAGGTGATATTTTAGCATATCATAACGCAAAAAGTGAAACACTATCACAGTCCTGATTGATATGGGCATTCCTGATGCTTCGGTGATAAAAGCACTAATAACTGTTATCCGAACCATTGTTATCAGTTTTTAACCGCTGTTTAATTGTTTTATTGTTAATCAAAGTTATCAAAAATGTCATTATCATTATATAATTAAAATTGCCATATTTTATTATAAAATAATGAATAATGCTATTAATATTTGCCAAAGTATTGTCTCGTAATCAATGACGTTACAATGTGAAAAGAAATAAGAAATATTAACAAAAAGAGATAAGAATTATCAATTGCCTTATAATGAAATATTAATTAACTTATAAACATGAATTAACATGTAATGAATGGTTATATAATTACATTACTAACACAAATTTATTGAATATGCTACTGTTCAATTTTGTTAAAAAAATTATTTGGAAGATTAAAGTATTTTTAAGTCGTCTCTAATTTGCTGTTTTTTTTTTTTTTTTAAAAAAATTTTTCTTCCAAACTTTCAGTTCAGTTTCAATGGAAATGTTATCAGAATCGTTGAGTGACAGAAGTGATAAGACGTCGGAATCAAATTCATTTCCAACGAAGCATTTCAATGGAAATGTGAAAAATTTACTGGAAACAATGGGATTTGCAAAAAGTCGAAGTGGTGATATAACGAAGCATTCAAGTGAGCAACAAACCGTAACAACCGGTGCAACTTCATCAATCGGTTTAGCCGGTACCACAAAGCACCTAATGCATAACCGATTTAGTGTTAACGATATCTTATCGCCGCTAAATAACATGGGTAAGTGATAATGATTTAGCTCGGAAAAAGTACATGAAAAAGAAGGCGAAGCTTAAAATTTTATTTTTATTAAAAAATTTTATGAGAATTTTTTTTCACGTGAAATTTTATTTTGCCAATTATGGAATATTATGTAATATCCAGTTTATGCATTATGCATTCATGTGAAAGTTGTACTTGATTGCGCAAAAATTTCAACAATTCTTTTCTTTTTTTTTTAATAAATTACAGTTACAAATTTAAATACGAAACTTTGGTGTAGATCAAATAATTTTAACTTTTAGACAAAATAATTGAGAAGAAGCATAAAAATAGAAAATGTTTATAAACGTGTTTGCATTTTAAGAAGATGAAGCGAAATTAAAGATTGCTTAGAAAAAAAAAAGAAAAAGAAAAAAAAAACGAAATATCTTCAAAAGAATTTTTAAAAATAAAAATGAAAATTCGAAAACATTCATCGAAAAGTAAGAAGTGTTCTATTTTAAAACTTCTCATGAGAAAAAAAAAAAAGAAAAAAAAAAGATTTTTATGAAAATTCAATTTGTAGCAAGCAAAGGAAATAAAATTTCATTCGTAAAAAGGCAAAAGTTTTTGGGACCAAAACAAAATAAATGTTTGTAAAATTAAAGCTCATCAAAGCAAAGAAAAAAAAGCAAATTTATTCAGTGATTTACCAAAATGTTTGGAAAAACTTTCACCCTAATAAACAAAAAAAAAGTTTAACTGAATTCAAGAAAAGTAAAGCATTTTGCTTCAAAATTTATTAAAATTTTTTGTCGAATCGAAAACTTTTTTTTGCTAAAAATAGCATATAAATAGAATTCAAAGTTGGTTTATTTATGAGCAGAAATTTCAGCCAAAAATATATTTTTCAAATTTTTCTAAGCTATAAAATTTTTTTCTTAATCAAAGGAAAAAAAAAAACTAATCAATTATTAATAAACAATAAGAAAGACTTCCTTCTTCCATTTTTCACCATCCAAATCATCTTCCCGCTTTTCCGCGGATCGTTTTTCCCTTCTCTTGAAAATTCCGATATTATCCCTAAGTGAATTATTTGTAATCCGTCTACTTCGATGGTATTTTTTTCATCAAGATTACATGTATACTAATACATCAAAATAACTTCCGTCAGGTTACTTTTCCTCATCTTCTTTCTCTCTGTCTCTCTCTCCCTCTCTCTCTCTCTCTCTCTCCCATACGAACAGAAGGAAAGAAAAAAGGGAGAGAGATAGAGAGGGAGATATTAATAATATTCTATTATGTTTGAAGCTATTTACCGAGGAATATTACATGGATAATCTAAGATTTGTTTGTATAATTAATGGAAATTTTTCTAACCAAAAAAAAAAAAAAAGTTTGTGAAAGATGAAAAGTGAGCGCTATCCATTTAGTCCTTCAGGTATTTTTTTGTTTCATACATTTGATGGGATCGAAAAGTGGAAAAAAAACTTTTCGGCTTCATTAAACGCAGCAAGCCGTCCGTAATTTACATTTATTTGCTTTCTGGCTGTACGGTGGTAATACAGGTATATTCACAGGTGTATATGTGCGTATATATATATATTAAATTTTAGCAAATATGTGAACTTTAACAACTTTATTTATTATTGAAACCTTTTTTTTTTGGCTTTTTATGTGGCTAACTGGATTTGTTATTGTTAAACGGTGTTTTTGAACTGGTTAAATTTAGCTATTGGCAAAAAAAATTTTTAAATATTAAATTTGTAATTAAGCTTTGAAATTTTCAGAATAAATAAATGCGGTTTAAAAGTAATTAAATTAGCAACTATCTTGGATACATATATATATTGGTGGGCCGAAGTTTTTTATCACTATATGATGGAAAATTTTTATCATTTTTGGTCTAGGATTTAAAATGTCTTAACTGCTAACCTTTATCATTGTTGAATCTAAATTGAAAATAATGCAAAAGGAAATTTTTGTAAATGTAATTTAAAAGTGATTAAATCATTAGTCTTCTAAAAATGGGAAACATTTTAAAAATGACAAAAGTTTCAACATTGTTAAAATAAAATCTTTATGTCCTGTGGCGATATATTTTCAAAAATGTTTCGATAATTACTCCCTAATTACGCTAAGCATAATCTAAAGATAATTTATTTTGAAAATAACTTTTATACTGGTAATATTTATCATCACTAGACAAAATTTGAAAATTGCTTATCTTGAAGTTATTGTAATCACGGAATGGAAATCTTCGTCATTTTAAATATAACTTAGATATAACCACCATAATAGTAGTGGCCACAAATTATAGTTGTAATTAATTACAAGTTATAGTTGTAACTGTCAAAAATCTGTCAAATTTAAGCTATTATACTTAAAATTACAATCGAAATTAATTATTACCAAGAGAAATTAATTTCATTTCGATGTTTACGGTAAAAGTTTAATGTAACTGAAAGGATAAGGGCATCATACCAATTTCATGCTACTTTATTGAAATTTTTGTGTTTATTATGTATATTTCAACTTAGACATTTTAATTTTAATGAACACAAGTTTAAATTTTGTTATACTCCTAAAACCTCTTGTAATTTTGAATTTGATTTAAGTTCAATTTAGTAAACGAAATAACAATGAAATAAGGTGATGAAATAATAAGTTCCATTGACAATTATCATATGAGAGTTCAAAGTAACATTTAGCCTAAGGTATTTTATCAGATGATTCACTGAGAAATTAAAATTTATATATTTTAATTGATTTTAATATATTTAACATGAAACTTAGTGTCTCCTAAAAAAGTGTTAAAGGTTAATAATTTAAGCGACTATTATTTGTTTAAACGGTGCTTCATCTTTATCAATTAATCATCTGATAAAAGATTTGATCGTTCACTGCAACATGTTTATTTTATTGATTCATTAATTAATTCATTAATTAATTCATCAAGTATTAAAGCACATATTCCAATTAACATAAACAAATAGTCACAGATTTGAGCGAAGAAAGGGCCAAATATATATAATATATAATTTTTATGATACACTAATGCACTAGGTGCAGGCCGGCAGTAAATTTCATGCGCTCAGCTGGAATTTCATCCGGAATTCAGCCGTCAACAGGTGCTTCTTGTATTCGAGTTAATGCCATCAAATAGTCGCAACCTGAATGAAGAATAAAGAAATTATGAAATGTTTTGAAAATGATACAGCTGTACATGAAATCCGGATGAATATCGCATCTTCCGCTTTTATCCGGAAAATGTATTGCATTCGTTCTGTTCCTCGTTTTGTCTTATTAAAATCGGAAATTTCAACCATTTCTAATTAATTTTGATGATAGAAAAGCTTTGAAAGAAAAAAAGCAAGAGCAACCATTTAGAAAGTTATTTAGAAATAATACGGAAAATTCCACATAACAAACAAAACATACAAATTTTTGTTTTTGTAATAGCTTCAATTTCAGCAAATTATAAAATTTTATTTATTTCGAATTATTATTATAGCTGTAATTGTGCCAAATATTAAATAGAATTTTATGAAAATGAGCAAAATTTTCATGCTTTATTTATTTTCCATCCTATCTTTCTTTTCTCTCTCCTTTTCTCTTTTCTTTTCTTTTGATAAAACTCTGATCAAAATTTTTATTAAAAAAACATTTTCGAATAAAAGTAAAATGCATTTTTTCATTTTTTTTTTCGATTTTTCTTTGCTTTTTCTTAGCAAATTCTTAATTGCATTTAAAATTAATTATTCCAATAATTCCTTCAAACAATAGCAAAGGACCGATTCAGCATTTCTTACCTCTCTTTTTTTATTTCAATGTTTTCTTCAATTAATTTAAACGATTCTAAATTAAATTTGAAAATATGCTGCTGTCTAAGCAATTTCTTCACTAGCTAACAACAAATTTTCGTTTTTAGTAATTCAGAATGAAAATTAAGTGAATAAATAAATTGAATCGCATTTATGCAATGAAGGGGAACATATGATATGTGTAACCACTTGACATCAAACAAATACGAAAAAGGGCTAAGAAAGAAACTGAAATCACTGATAACACTTTGATATGATGTTGATTGACAGTTTGTCAGTTCTTCAGGTTACTAATGTGAGGTACTTCAGGATGTTGCTTTATAAGAACCACTTCAAAAGTAGAAAAACTATTCAAATTTGTTTGTCTTTAATAATTTCTTGTTTTGTTCCTCTCTCTCTCTCTCTCTCTCTCTCTCTCTCTCGCTCTCTCTCTCAATCTTCTTTTTTTTTTTTTGATTCAAATGCATTTGTATTTACACTTAAAGTTTATTTATTTATTTTTTTCTTAAATTACTTATTTAGTGTGAAAGATATAGGGCAGAAAAAAGAAGTTAGAAGAGATATTTACTAATTTTGTATCATAAGGATTTGTAATTTTACACATTTCCATTTTTACATCCTAATATAAATTTCATTATCTTTTTCATGCTATCGAAAGATGAAATGCAAACATCAAGTTTAATTTACCGAAAAATTAAGCCAGAGAGATTTAATTAGCTTACTGAAATGATAATGTTAGAACTGGATGTAAATTTTTTTCTATTTGTAATTTAATTTTAACCAGAGATGAGGTACCTAATGATGCACTATAACAAGAGAAATTTGAAATGTTTGAATTTTTTTTAAAGAAATAAAAATTTTAAAAATCATCTGAAAATGCTTAAGCGATTATAAAATCCCTTGAACTCTTTTATTTTGAGCGATAAACCAACTTTAGAGGTTACTCAACCATCGCTACTTGAATGAATTCATTTCCTGAATATTTTTTCCGGAATTTCGGTAATAGTGCTAAATTATCTGGCATGTTCCGGAAAATGAGTTAGCATGATTTATTTCATTTTTATTTCCTTCTGGTGCAAATTATGTGTTCTTCCTGATTTCCTTGCACTACTTGGAGCATTTGTGATAGAAGTGGACCAGAAGGATAATCAAACATTGATTAAATAGAAGTGAATAATTGAGAATGCATAAGAGTTACTTACAAGGTTAATTATTTGTGTAATTAATTATGAGGTAGATAAATTTGATATATGAAAGAGAAAAATATGTAGGAATGACGAATGAAAAAAATTAACTTATAGAAAGAAACCTGAAATTATTGAGGTACGGTAATAATTCACTGTTATATAATTTTGATGTAGCATAACATCAAATGTGATTTGTAAAGTGTTAAAATATTTTGGAAAACTTTTTCAAATTTTCTGGCTCAACTAATCAATTAGTAAAAGAAAATTTATAGGAGTTAAAATTTTTTTAGGTAAAAATGACAAACTTTTCTATTCTATAATCAATATACCGGTTCGTTTTTTAAATAGAAAAGTTCCAAAAAAAAGTGGGTGAAAAAATAAGATGAAAATTGGCCAGAAAAAAAAATTAGCATGACAAATTGTTAACCTGAATGCTGTGGTTATCAATTAGTCAAATATCAATGGAAGACAGTGATTTGATTAGCATCAAGAAGGAAATGAAACAAAATTTAATTTTATGTTTTAGGTAGCATAGCTGTAAAGAATTGCAATAATTTTGAAAGATTAAGGATAATAATCAATGTAATTAATTATGATATTTTAAATTTCATCAAAATTTAGACTTTGTTTTTTTGAAGAAACAAAATTAGTAAATATTATGCTTGAGATGACGCTGTTCTAAAGAAATTACAATAATTTTGAAAGTTTAAGCACAATAATCAACATAATTAATTATAACTTTTTAAAATTGCATCAGAATTTGAATTTCTTTTTTGGCAAAATCAGAAAATTCTGAAGAACTTTTCTTAGTGCTAGTTATATCTGTCCAGTGAAAATATTTGACAATCAGAAATTTTGTACTTGAATTTTGTTGCAACATAGTTCCTATGAAACGGAAATTTATCTCTTAGTTAATTATACATTCATTAATTAATCGCTGCTCTTTTCTATCTTCTACCAAATGTCACACTTAGTGTAATATTCAAATTCGTAAAAATTTGCGAAATTTTAAGGAATTGAGAAAGTAATTTTAGAGAAAAATCTTTTTAAATCTTGTCCATATTAAGGCTAGCAATAGACATCGAGTGTTACTAGCCAATCAATCTAACACCTACTTGTTCCTACTAAGAATACGGTAACTAAATACTCTCTGATTCATTTATTTATTATTGATTGAATTTTTGTATTTTTTATTTTTATTTCAATTTATCAACAGTTGTTTTGCATTAAAAATGCTAATTAGATTGAAAATTGCTTATTTCAAGCATTTCTTCAAATATGCGAATAAAAAAACACTAGATTAATCGATTATTAATTTATTCGATCATCGCCAAAAATGAAAGACAAAATCATTGATTTACAAAGTTTTATGATAATGGAACATGCCATATCCAATATTTTCATTTAATTTATATTACCATTACTAAATCAGTTATTAAATGAAATTTCATAGATCTTACCATTATAGTGTGGTGATCCACGCACGTAGAAACGATGATTGATTGCATCATTCGATAAAGCTTCGATAAATCGTTTTATAGTAAATTGAAAATTGCTTAAAATTGCTCACTCATTTCTCCAAATCTGCAACACTTACTGTATTTATTAGTATTCTTATTTTTATTTTATCCTATTTTATCAGAATGCTTATCAATTCATAAGTATGATGCTGTTAAATAGACATGCTGATAAAATATGCTGATCATTATATTTGCATGTTATTTTATTTTACCAGCATATTTTTTCAATATATTGTCTTGTCATCTTTTTATATTTCATTAAGAGTTGTACCACTGTAAACATTATTTATACCTATTATAATTATCAGTATCTTACGTAAAAAAAATACGCCAAATACAACTCTTTATCGTTAATAGCATGACGCTTATTAAATGTCCATAATACATGTGAAAATTATCTTTCGATTTTTAACAAAATATGGTCAAAATGCATCAAACATTCATCCAATAGACTAAAAATTTTTTTCATAATAATTTTTTAGTAAGAAATGACATATAATCTACGGAACGAAAGATTTTTAAAGTTTCGAGACCTTATCACTTTGAATATTTATCAAATAGTCTTTACCCTTAAACGATTCGCTACTTCTGTACTAGTTTTGGCATCATCAAACTAAAATTGAACCAATCATCCACTTCTTTTTTCTTTTTTTGACATAATTAAACAATCAATGGTAACTATTTCTATTTTCAATTTTATGAAAATTAAAAATAATCACTTAAAAAAGCAAATTAGAAAAGCAATATTAAGTAATAGTTTGCTGTCAGTATGTATTCATTCATTATGATGATTAGATTAATAGGTAAATTTACCTTATTTGAGGAAACTTAAATTGAACACTGATTAAAGAGAACGTTGAAATCAGAAAATATTGAAACTCGGTAGACAAAACTAAGTAATTAGAGATAAGATTATACTTCATCGTACATCAATTCATTGAGATAATTAAATTAGCAACTAAATTAGTGCAACTAAGCTTAAAAGAAACTTCAACACAAAAGCAATACTGCACTAACATTGTGCTTTAAGCCACTGTGACAATTAAACTAATAAATGAAGGTGAAATCAAATTAAACAAAAGTTAAATAAATAATCAGAATGACACAACACTAAGATTTCTTTTTTTTTCAGTATTGAAAGCGCAATTAACTATCACTACACATTTATTGATCGTGGATCTTAAATTAAATGTAAATTTCAGCTTTAACTAATTAATTAGGACAGATTAATAACAAAATTTGTTCGCTAATATCGACGAAAAAAAAAACTATTCATTGTACTTTATTCATAAGCAAAAATTCTTCTAATTAAAGTTATTGAATGCCTAAATGAGTAAATGAATTTTAATGCAACAAAAACGATTAATAAAAATAAATTTTTGGAGACATTACATTACTCTTTTCAAACAAAAAAGAAAAAATGAATAATAAGTGAAAATTTTATTGTGAAAGTAAAATAATTAATAAAAAAGAAAGATATCAACTGATAAATAATGCAACCTAGTGATAAGATGATCAATGAAAAGAAAGAAAAAAAAAAAACAATGCATAATAAGAAATACTCACTCATTCACGTATTGGCTAATTACTTAGTTGAGACTCCACCTATTTGGGAGCTAAACGAAGACCGCCTTTCCGCGATCGAACCACTGAAAAAAGGAATGGAAAGGAGGTGGAGTTGAGAGCTGAAGTGGAAATCAAAAGATTTCAATGAGAGGTCGAGGAGGGAGCAGAGCGGGCGGGGAGATGTGTACAAGTGGCCATTTAATAGTAGTACTAGTACTAGTTTGTAGTAGAAGAAGAGGAATTAGTCTTAGCACTAATAGATCTATCGTATTGAGCTTAATTTCCTCCTTTTTTTCTTTTTTTTTTTTTTTTCTAGCAAGAAAAAGATAACGAGAGAACGCGGGAATATGGGAAATGCCGGGAGTGTATGGGTGGAAAAGAGAGGGGGCGAAATGAAAGAAAGAAAGTGCTATAAGCGGGAAGGGAGAGTTTGGAATATCAGAAGGGAAATGGGAGAGAGAAATACCAGAGTGCGGGGGAGGGACCAAGGAGAAATACCGACGAGAAAGGCGGGGTAAAATTTTGCTTGTACTAGCAAAAAAAAAAAAAAAAAAGATGAAAAAATTTTCGTGCTTTTCTAATTTTTTTTCTTTTTTTGTTTTCCTTCTTTTTTCCTAGTCAATATTTAATTTTAAGACTAAGATTAATGAAACTAGGCTGTTTTTGTTTGGCAAATATATCATCATTTCATTTCAAGAGATTGGCTAATTTTAATACTGAGATAAATGTGACTAGATTGTTTTTATTTGACAGATATATTATTTTAGGATATTTTTCTGTCTGAAAAAAATGAAGCGAGTAAGAAAATGAAAAAAAAAAATTTTTTTTTTTTTGTTTTTATTTCCAAAGTGTACTTCACTAAATGGATTTAAATTTAAAAATTTAAAAATTTTCTTCCTCTCCTCCTCGTCACCATCCTTTTTTTCTCTCTCAAATAGGTAAAAAGGAAAATGAGAAAAAAAAAATTCATGAAAATTCAATTCCACTCATTGAATTAACTACTGTATAGGATGAAGGGTCGGTCAGTTATTAATTCACATTTTGTTCCAGTATATTTCCTTTTAAAATTTGTTTTAAAAATTTTCAAACATTTTTAAATTTTTACATTAATTGAAATTCAATCTTTATTAGTTTACTAATTAATTTTTTTTTTTACTACAAATTTTCATCAGAACTGAAAGAAACGGAAAATGTAGAATATAAGAAAATTAATCATTTTTGATCAATGCACTTAATTAAGACATAATTTTCCAATTTCTTATAATTAATAGTTAAAATTGATACATGAAAAAGGGTATGAAGCAGTACTCTTTATGGTTTTCTATTTTTTGAATTTCATGACGGCTGGCTATAATTAACTTTCGAATTCTTTATAGAATTTGATATTAAAAAAAAATCGATTAGTAACGCTTTTCGTGATTCTAAACACAATTGATTTGAGCATATTCAATTTTAAAGAATTAACTTCCTGTTCTATCATCTCAGCTATCATACAAAAATAACCTCTACATACTGCATCAATTTAATTTAAGCTTATCAAATTCGAGAAACATACTGGTTAGGAAGATAAAAAGAGTCCAAAAAAAAAAAAAAAGAAAGAATAATTAAAAACTGTATCCTCTTAGTGAAATTCATCGAATTTAAAAAAAAAAAGTTATATTGGAAAAAATTAAATTAGCAGAATTAATTACCAATCATATACTCAAACTGTATAAGTTCCTTTAAGATCAATTGGGTGGTTAGCGGGATTATTCAATTTTCCATTGCAATATTGTCAACAATATCAGCAGTATTATATTGTCTATATTCACATCTACAATTATGTTATACTTCTCTTTTGCTTTAATTTTTATTTATTCTCTGTAAATTTACAAAATTAAATCTCAGTTTGGTTTTTTTTTTAAATTCTTTTCTAGAAGTAAATTTTATCAAATTTTTCACATGATATTGATGATATGATTAGTATGACTGCAGAGAATTATTTCGACGTGCTATCTTAATTGATATTAAGTAAATTAATGTCACATGAATGTTCTGAAGTTATTTAATTTCAGACATTTTAAATAGAATAAAATTTATTTATTTACATGGAAGAATTGAATTCTGTGAATGGGCTACTTGTAGTAATTCGTAATAAGTAAGCAAACATATTAATTAATATTTAAGCGGCAATAGATTATTTCATGAAGTAGTCCACTTCAATATACGTTATGTAATTGGTTCTATTTGTCAAATTAAATTCAATTTTAATTACCGAATAAGGCATAAAAATTATCCTTGAAAATATCCAGAAAGAAGATTTTTAATGTTTGTCATTTAATGACAACCGAGAATTCAACTTTTGCAAATTTTTCATAGTTAAATATGTTTCCTTTTCATTATTTATAGGAGACTTGTATGGGTTAATTTGATTTCGATATTTAATGAAAATTCGAATATCGATCAATTTTTTTGAATTCAAAATTTAAGCATGTTTTCTAATTGCAAATTTATTTTCACAGCAGATGCGAAAATTTGATTAAACAAATTCATTTGTATTAGTTTAAATCCTGCATTTTATATTTTAAAATATTTTTATTAAAAAAAAAAATGTTTCTATTATATATTTGCTGCCTAAATAGGAATGATTTCAAAAAAGTTGATAAACAGTAGAATTAAAAGAATTGAAGATTAAAAATTTATCGAAATTTCTTTGAATAATAATTAAATTTAGTATGAAGCAAATGCAAATTTCAATTTAAATTTTCCGGATAAAAATTTGAATTTTTCCAGTCCACTGATTAATTTAATTTCTCTTAATTTAATTTTTTCTTAATTTTTTTTTTCGCTTTTTGCAAGGATGCAAAAGCTTTATAATACGGTAATGTAAAAATGATAGTGATGGGAACGTTAAAAGAATACTAATTTATGACAGGCTATTCGATCATAAAAATATATTGTGAATGTTTTAGGTAGTTTGATATGATAGTAGCATACTGTAATTAGTAATAAATGTGATAAGTGGAATAATTTATTAACAATTAATTAGCGCAGTAGCCCTTTGTTTTCTGCCGAGTGAAAATTGATAATATGGTAAAGTTTAATTTTCAGGAAGACATTTAACCGGATAACTTGAATGAATTGTAGTGTTCCGGTTAGTTTTGGCTACTCCAGAAAGCAAAAATTTCGAAAAATTTGTTTCAGCTCGAGTTCATCAACGTTTGCTGAAAATGGCAGCAAACTCTGCGTCGGGTAGTATAACATCACTGGAAGCATCACCGGTAGGATTTTCCGGCTATCGGCCAACCAATAGCGGAATACATTCAGTAGCCGGAGCTGGTTCAGGCAGTGGTACAGCATCAATAGCATCACATGCTGGTGCTGCTACAGCATCATCCGCATTTAGCGCTTCGCCATATCTTACCGGTCATTTTGGGAATAGTTATCAACCGGCTGCGGATTTTTCGAGGTTAGCAAAAAGTTAATTTCATATCACCAAAAAGTATATGATATAACCGGATAAAAACGAATAGTGGACCGGAAAATAAAATATTATATTTCCAAAAATACTTAGGGTTTTGATTTTAGCTACGTTGCAAACGCGCCATCAGCTGCTGGTTGGTACGGTACGCATGATCCACGACTTGGTAAGCTCATGGAATTTCTCCACAAATTTGCTAATCTTTGCACAAAATCATATTTTGGCTTTTTTTTTTTTTTTTTTTTTTCTTCAAATTTCAGCTCTGTAAAATGTATCATTTGCTAAAATTATTGACCAATTTTATAACTTTTATTATAANGACTTGGTAAGCTCATGGAATTTCTCCACAAATTTGCTAATCTTTGCACAAAATCATATTTTGGCTTTTTTTTTTTTTTTTTTTTTTCTTCAAATTTCAGCTCTGTAAAATGTATCATTTGCTAAAATTATTGACCAATTTTATAACTTTTATTATAATTTTATTATCGTAATAGTTTTCCAAATTTGAATTCTCTTTAATTGCTCTTTTCCCTCCTCTATTTAATATTTTTCTCATTCGTTTGTTAAAACAGAAAAATAAAAGCAAATTAGAAAAAAAAAAATTTCGTTNTTTTCTCATTCGTTTGTTAAAACAGAAAAATAAAAGCAAATTAGAAAAAAAAAATTTCGTTTTTTTTTTGGTAAAAATTTTTGAATTTAAACTTTCAATTTTCAACTTTGTTAAAATTAAATGATGTATAGAAATATAAACGTTTCTTTTCTATTTCAATTTGAATGAGAAAACGATAAGTAGCTGAAAATTTGTTGTAATTTGTCATTTTGTAGCAAATAAGAGCTAATTAAATATATTTTGTGTATCGTAGTGTCCATAAAACTTTTGCATTGATTTAATTTAGTCCAATATAAGGAATAGAAAAGTTTGCTCTTTTTTCAAATCTTTTAAGCAATTTAAAAACTTTTTTTAGCAGCTGAATTTTATGAATTAAATATCTAATTTCAACCAATGCTATGTAATTCTTGAGCAGTCATGTTAATTGATCAGTATAGAAATGGTAAGTAAATTGCCCAAAAAATTTACACTGCAAAATGTCTCTTACAGTCTCTGTAAGCAAATTATAGATACTAGATAAAATTTAAATTTGACTGAATTTAGAGTTTTTTGATAAATTCTTCAACCGCAAATAGTCTTATGAGAAAAAATATTATTCAAAAATTGATTTTTCATCGGCTTCTTCTGATGTGAAAATCAAAATTTTGCATTTTTCATCAGCACAGCTAAAGTTAGTTGTCTAATTAATTTTGATCGGTAGCAATGAGGATAATTTTAGTGCTATAAAATCCTTCGATAAGAACTGATGATAATAGTTTGAGATTTAGGACTCACTTGAAGTAGATGAAAAGTGGATGGATTATCTGAAGACCGATTTATTAAACTTTATTTACTACCATATTAACATATGATTAAACTTATCGTTGCATAATAGAAAATCATATTATTTTCCCTTTTTTTCGACATCCTTCTCTTTTTTTTGCACAAAATTTGAAGAAATACAAAGTTCTTTTTGTGTTATTTCTTAAGTTTTGTTACTACTGATTTTTAGTTTTCGATTTTCTTAAGAATCTTGCTAAATTTCACTTTTTTTTTTCACCGACAATCATGACCTTTTTCACTTTTATTTCTATATTCTTTATTTTCATGCTTTTTTTTTTTTTAATTTTGTGATCATTATTATGATAAACTGATGAATATAATTTTGGTGGCGGCAGAGAAATCCTGGGTGTAGATTTATATCTGAGCTGTTCATTTTTTAGCTAGAATTATAGCTGTATGATAGTGTGATGATAGGCTTTATAATTGATATGTAAATTTGACATGTCTAATTAACTGGTCGTTTAATTAAGCCGAAATCAACATAGGAAATGTTTGATCAATTTAGTTTAATATTTCAAATTGCATTTGCCTTGCGGTGATTTAACCCATTTTCTTTCTTTTTTTACTCCTAAATTTTGCTAATTAAATTTCATCAATAAACATTTTGAAGGAAACATTTCTCTTTCGTGTTTACCTAATGGATTTGTCAGTGTTGTCGCTTTCAATCGTTTCCCTTTAACCGATAATTTAAAAACTTTTCGAATTCATCTTATCATATCAGTGAATAATTTATTCTGCTCTTTTTCTTTCCATTTCTACTCTTTCTACATTTTCAATTTCTTTTTTTAAATTTTCGTAAAAAATTTTCCTCTCAAAAAATTTCCAATTCCTCACATTCTTTCACACCTTTACTTTTCTCTCGCCTTTCTCTCTCTCTCTCGCTCTCTTCCTTCGTCTTTATTCTCTTATTTACCTGAAATTAAAAATGAGAATTAGAAACCGGAAAATAATGAAGTGTGAAATATTCGCCTTTCTTCAGCACTTTCCTTTCTTTACCTTTTGTTGCCAGTCTAAGCCAATAAATGTTTCGTTTTAACGAATTTTTATAAAATGACAAATATAAATTAAAATAAAAATTTGAAAAAAAAAAAACTGAGAAAGGATGGAAAATTCAACTTTTATTGAACAATAAAAAGAAAAAAAAAAATGATTCAATCGCAAATAAAATTTGCTGCAGAAAAAAGTGCCAAAGTATTTGTGGATACAGTAATCCGTCCCCTGGTATTGCTATAGGATACGGAGAAACGGATTGAAAATGGGCTGAAATTTTCAAAAAAAAAAAAAAGCTCTTTGAAGAAGATTCCTGGCATGCAATCATTTTGGCGAATTTGAATGAAAACAGAAGATGGAAATATTAAATAAAAAATTTTATTATTTGTCGCTTTTCAAATGAAATAAAAGACGCAATGGTAAGAAAAAACAAAACGATTATGATAATGAAAATGAAATCTAAAATTTGAAACTTTTAACCATTAATTTAAAATAGTTCGTGATAATATTTTGTTTAGCATTTGGAAAAAATGAATGAAATAACATGATAAAATAAGGTAATAAACAAAACTACAAAACAAAAATACTAACAATTTAATTTTTAACAAAAAATCAAAATTTTCCATCATTTACCAAAAATATTTGTCAAAAAAGTTGCAACAATCTCAAATATTATTTTCATGATTAAAGTTTTTCTTATTGGTATTGTAAATATATTCGCTAATTAGTATTATACAGCAAATGATTTCCCTCTTTTTTAACGATAGGAAAAGATTGTAGTTTAATTTGAGCATGCAATTTAATTGAAGCAATTGCTAATTAGTAATATTGTAGATTGAATAATGATATAGTTTAGTGTGAATAAGAAAAAAAAAAACAATAAATTAGGTAACTAAATGAATGATCGTCTAAGTCATCAGTCAATCAGTCAGAATTCTTCATACACCCTTGGTGGTAGATGTTTATTAAGTTCTCCAAAGTCAGGTGCACGGGAATCGGATGGAAAGTTCGATTTATACCTGTTGTGGACACTGGTCAGTTTGGATGGCCAGCAGGACGCCAATTTACCTTAAACGTAAAAGTTTTCTTTAACAAACATCTTCCTGATTTTTTTTCTCCCTCATCTTTTTCCTCTCCCTCTCTCTCTCTCTTTTCATTCTATATTGATCCTTCTTCTTCTATATTTATTTTATTTTGCTGTTTGTTTTTATTTATAGTTTAAAAATAATTTTATCGGCCGGAACTTTCTTTTTATAATTTGTTTCCATTTCTTTAAATTAAATTAATATAATATAATTATAAATGAATCAAACTATTCGGAATTACTATGTATATATATATATAGAAAAAAAAGAAAAAATAAAATATATTTTCATATATATTTTATATATGTATATATATATATATTTCTTATATATAGAAAAAAAAGTATAGATATATAAGTATATATATACATAAGAAAAAAAAATATATATATAGAAGAAAAAATTTATATATATATAAAATCAAACATTATTCAAATTGCCGGGAAATTAATTAATTAATTAAGCGGTTAATTAACTGAACTTAAGTTTGCTAATTGCAGTGCCTCGACTTGGTTCTAGTTTTGGTCTAAATTGTGGTATTAATCCTGCACATGCGGCAATGCAAGGTTTGCAGTTACCCTTATCTAGTCATGTTGGATCTAGGCGAAAACGGCGAGTACTTTTTTCACAAAATCAAGTTTATGAATTGGAACGACGTTTTCGCGCATCCAAATATTTAACGGCGCCAGAACGTGAAGCGTTGGCAAATTCAATTGGACTTTCCGCAACACAGGTGCGTTATCATCATTAGCTGTTTAGTTGCTAATTAACTGCAATTAACTGCACTTTCTGGTCTTCTCATTTTACCTTTAAGTATAACTATTTATTTGCTCTTTTTCTAATTAAGAATTTCATCTGTTTGTTTTTTTCCTCTGTTTGTTTATTTGTTGTTTGATTGTAATAAATAACATTTTTTTTTGTATAGTTATTGAGTATTTTACTACTGTATAATAACTAGAGCATTTCGGGGATTTCCCTGTTTTTTTTTTAAGGTAAAAATTTGGTTTCAAAATCATCGATATAAATGTAAGCGCCAGGAGAAAGAAAGGAAAATGACGGATGGTACCAGAGGACGAGGTGAAAGTCAATCACCCGGTCCATCCAGGACACCAACACCACTTGATGGTAGCAATCTCGACAAGTATGGCTGTCCTTGAGCATTTCATTTCTTGCAATCAATTCAAATATGTGTATTTTAATCATTTCAAGGAAGGAAAATTTCCTTTTTCACATAATTTTTTTGCTTTTTTTTTCTTGCAATTGCAAATTCTTCATGTTCTTTTTTTTCAAGCATTTCAATTATTAAAGAATGGATGGAAAAATTTATAGGAAAATGAATGTTTCAATACTGGTGAAAGACGGGAAACGTTGTGATAATGCGCATACTGTTGGTACGCCGGATTCAAATCCGGAACATTTGTTAAATTTAAGTGCTTTACCTGACGGCATACCGGATTTGAAAAATCAATTCTATCAACAAGTATGTTTTTCTTGTCTCATTTTCCTTTTCTTTGTCCGAAAAGTTAAAAACAAAAAAAAGAAATAAACTATTTCTTACAAAAGTAATGTTGATAATTTATGCTACTGATAAATGGATAATTCAATCAAATCTCCAATGCATTTTGAAATAACGAATAAATCTGTATATTTTATTATGATTTTACCATCCAGAATGTGAATGATATTAAGCGCAATTATCACAATTTTCAACAAAGATTATAATTTTCAAAATTTTCTTTCTTGCCGTTTCAAAATAATATTTAAGAAGAAAAAAAAAATCTTTCATATAGGCAATGTGTCAACCAAGCAATATGTATCAACAGGGACCATTTCCATTTCCGCCATTTGGTGCGCAACCGTATCCAACTGCTCAAAATCCATACTATCCATATTATGCAAAATAAACCTAAATATTTGACAAGCAAACAAAGAAGAAAAATAACAGTCAACAATTATTGTTGTTTCTTTTTTTTCGTCTTTTTTTTCCGGCAATATTTCTTACTTAATATTCGTTTAAAAACCATTTCATTTATTACATGCTTTTCTCTTGTTGTATAAAATATTTCAATTGTGTAAACAATGAACTATTAAAAAAAAATTCCCTTCTAAACAATCATTTTCTTCTCATTTATTATTATTATTAATATATATATATATATATTAAGCAGCCATCCGAAGTATCGTCTAAATCAAAAGTTTACATTTTTTGTTTTGAATGATTTGTAAACTATTTTGCATTCATAACCATATAACGATAATATGATAAAATGCCAAAAAAAAAAAAGAAACAAAGAAAAATTGAATGCATTTATGACTATAATGTTAAAAGATATAACTTATTGATTTCTTTTTCCCCCATTTTTACCTGAAAATGATTAAAGAGGTGAATGTAGTAGAATGCAATAAAATGAAGTAAATTAAAGGAAAAGAAGTAAAAATTTTTTGCTAATGAGCATTTTTTATTAGCAATAATTTTTATTTTAGTTTTTTTAACAAACTGAACTAATCAATAATCCATCATGTGCGTAAGTATTACTGTTTTAACTAGAAGTAATACTCAAATGCATTCAACTTTTTTGACACTTTTCCAAAAATTAAAAAATCTTTTTTTGTAAATGTTCAAAAAGGTCACTTAAAAAAAAAAAAAAAAAAATTGTAAAATGTATGAAATTCAATGCAACGATTCACACTATATATATACAGTATTTTGTTAATATTGTAAAATATTTTAATTTAGCTTTTTTTTTTTTTTTCTGGTGCTACATTATATATTTTGTTTTATGTTGCAAAAATATTTATTTATGAAATTGACTTCAATTTCTATTTGCATAGTTAAGATTGAAAGTATTTTTGCAGTACAAAATGGTTTATTTACGGAAGCATTTTCTTTCTTTCCCTTTAAATATCCTATTATTGAAAGAAAAAAAAAGAAAAGAGAAATAAAGGAAGAATTCTTTTGGAAATTCTATATAATTTTGCAGAAGATGAGAAATTTTGTTTATTAATTGTACTTTCAAATAATACAATTTTATTATTTGTAACTTGTGAAATAGAATGTTGATGATATTTTTAACAAATGTTTAATTTAAATTTTTTAATTGGATTTTTTTTTCTTTTTTCTACACTTCGCCTATCATATTGTACTGCAGATAATAAAAGCTTTTCGTGTTTCTCAACAATAAATTTATTCATTCATTAAAAAGCAATCAAAATTATCACTTTATGATTAACTTATCATTCATTTTTGGCATGCATTTTTATATATATTCACGTGGAAATATTTGTTTCATTCATGCAAATCACATACAATTTGTCCATTCAAAAATTCAGAAATTCATTGCAAGTTTGTACTCCGAACAAATTAGCATTTCACAGTTCATTACGATTGATAATTAAGTCAAAATGGTAATAATCGAGGTAGTTATAATTTGTTGACAATTGATCCCTGCGATAGATTTTGATCAAATTTAGGTTTTTGCAAAATATTTCTAAACTTATAAACAAACGACTGTATTGATCCGTTTGATCCAGAAATGTTTCAATGTTTTTTTTTTTTTCATTTTTAAAAAAGTGAAATTTAATTTCATTTTTCACATATTCTAGAATCAATCTCACGTTTTATTTTATCATTCACATTATAAGAAATTAAAATTTCAAACATTATTATCGAATAGCAAATTTTGTAATTTGTTAGAAAAAAATAAATCTAATTCCGTTTTTTTTTTCGTTTTATTTTTACATTTGATAAACCGTTGCCCTCGAATTATGCATGCATAAAATGTTTATGCTGATATTTAAATATCAATTAACATAGATAGATGCCTTATCATTTCCGGAATAGCTTATGAATAAATGACCTCCAGTATTCATTTAATCGTATTAATATAACTATAAATATATAAGAACGATTTGCAAGAAAGCAAGTAAATTATGCACATTTCCAATATATATAATTAAATCAAAGGTGAAAAGGTTATTATTATTATTATTATTAGGATAGGATTTTTACACATTATTTCAATTCATTTAATTATTCATAACATTCAAATTACTGAACTTTGTCGGAATCTTTTTTTTTTCATTCAAACAAACATAATTATTACTTTTATTTGTGGAAAAGGTATATAACGGATGATTATTATACATCACATTTATTATGATACATCGTAACAATGTTGATTATGGTATTTGTTATAGCGCCTCCTAATTTACGCATCATTACCTCATCCAGGTGACATAAGCTATTAATTAGATTAGAAAATTTTTGATTTACCGTTAAACCCCTGCTGATACTGTTGGCAGACATATCCTATGCTTTTATGCAAAAAAAAAAAAAAAAAAAAAAGGACAAAAAAAGGAAAGTAGTATTGTTAAAAATAATTTAGCATTTTGATCAAAGCAAAAAAAAAAAAAATTGTAAGTTGATTTGAATGTTGCATATTTCAAGAATAAAATCTAAAATTTGAATTTGACGAAAAATTTTTGAAGCGCAAAAATTATTGTAGAAGAGGAAGATCGTCGCTTTTAGGCATTGATAATCAATTTAAAATAATCAGTTCAGTAGTTTTGCATTAAAAAATTTGTGGAAAATAATTTAAACAACACTACTTACTACCATATTGCACTATTTTTGGCTTAAAATTAGAAAACAAAAATTAATTTACACAATATATATATATATATTTTTTTTAAATATTGCATCATTACCAGTCTTATCAGTATTACTGTGCTATCGATAAATATTTCATCCCCACTATTAATGATATCTGATAAATACATAAATGCATAAAATATATTAATGATTTTAAATATAAAATATATTAATGATTTTAAATATAAAATATATTAATGATCATAAAATATATTAATGATTTTTATATTTTTGACATAAAATATATTAATTTTTTGATTTTAAATGATTTTTTTTTTCCATCCCTTAACATTTAACAAAAGCAAAAAGCACTATTCAACTGATAATTTAAAAGAAACCCTACATTTTCCACATTTCCGGTGAACTTCCACTCGTCCGTTGTCACTTCCTCATCCACTCTCCTCTCTTCTCTTTAGTACTACTAGTAGTAATATTAGTAATAGCATTAAAGCAAACAATTTATTTGCCTTATTTTTCTCCTCAAAGTTCCACCGCTCATTGCCATTTGATCAGCTGATGAGACCTTTTGGCGACACGAACCGAACTTTCTATCTTTTAAGGTATTTTCTTGCTTTCGCACATTTATGACGTCTAACTGTCTCATTTGTTGCCGCCTATGATCAAAGTATAAATTTATTAGAGACTATATACTATAAATTATTTTGTTTTGTTTGTTTATCAAACCAAATAATTTAATAGATAATCTTGATAGAGATAATGATGTTAATGCTAATGTTGACAAATTGCATATCTAACGACCTTGTTAATTAGCAAATTTAATCCAGGTTAATAAGGGTCATTTTATTCTTCAGTGTTTTAGGTATTAATTTAATACGCTACTGTATAGTTTTTCAATTAAAAAAAGAAAATTGTAAGTAAAGTTTCTTGCATAGAAGAAAAAAATACCAAGTTTATTTACTTTTTATTATATTCCACTGGATTGAGCTGAAGTTGATGAAATTTAACTTTCACAGTTTGAGTAATTTTTAATGAATTATAATTTGGAATGCGAAAAATTCAAATATTTTCTATTTAGTAGTCTGAAAATTTTCCTTTCCTTCTCTTTCTTGATGAATTGAATTCAATGTTTGTCGTACCAAAAATTTTTATTCATTTCAAAAAGTTTAGTTTTCATTGATCTTTTAGGGAATTTCCTTAAAAGTCATATTTTTTCTAATTAACGGATCCTGATACTGTAGCAGACTATCGAATTTACCAGCGAAGAATGCTTCAAAGTTTCTGTAACACTTCATATTACAAGTTTTTGCGATTTTTTTCACCTAAAAAACAGCATTGATTATGCTTCAGGTTTTCAAATCCTTCAAAAACTTTTTAAATTTTTATTTAAAAAAAAAAACACACACACACAACCATTGTCATCTTCGAATAACTTCAGTCATTCGAGGGGATTTGAAGGATTAAAAAAACCGCTTTCCATTTACACTTTTTTACAAGTAGTAGAAGGTGACTTTTGAGTAATTTCAACAAAATTTCAATTTTGCTCCCGTATATTTCATTGATTTTATTAAATAACAAGAAAAAAAAAGTTTATCAAAAAATATGATATGATAAAAATGAACTAATCATCTAAATTTCAATTTTTTTTCCATCCTCTTTCTTAATTTTCTTTTCCTTTCTTAAAAATATTTTTCAATAAGATAATAAATGAAAATATCATTTCGTTCATTGTCTTTTGTCTCATCCTGCTTCAATCACACAAAAGATGATATTGCTGTACCTTAGGCCGTTATCATTCATTAGTGAAACACCTGCTTGATACCTTTAATCTCTTTCTTTTCATCACCAAATTCATGCTTTGATAATTCTAACAATAATATCTAACAATAATAACAATAATAATAATTGTTAATAATCTAACAATAATAACAATAATAATAGTTTTGTCCGATTTTTTCTGAACTACTCCTTTAAATTTAAAAATAAAAATAAAAAAATTCTTCTTTTTCACCCTTTTTATCTATCTGAAAGTTATTAGTATTTTTTTCAAAAAAAAAAAAGTTAAAATAATTCGATTTTTTGCTTCTTTTTTTTTTTAATTATTCAAAGGAAAAAAAAAAAAAAAAAATTGCGAGAGCAATAGTTATTGTGAAAACAATTTAACGTGAAATTTCAAATTTAAATCAAGATCTTTCCCTATTTACCTCATTATGAGACATAGTAAGCAAAATCTAAATATATTTTAACAAAATAGTTTAGTGGTGTTCCTGTTTGCTGCCAATATTATATCATGACTTTGATCAGCTCAGATTTTTCCATTATCACCATTATTATCATTATTCGTATTATTGTTATTATTATAACCTTTTATCAAGCCAACTATCATTATTCTCATTGTGATCACAAAATAAAAAATTTAGGCCGTGAAAGTTGTAACAAAATTGACGAAAAATTATCCTAAAGTAGACGAAATAATTAATCTTGTGCTCTCTTTTTTTTTTTCAGAAAATTCTGGAATTTTTCAAAAAAAAAGAAAGTCAAAATTAAGGGAATTTTATCTATCAGATATCAAAAGTAGTTTTTCAAAAATTTATGATAACATATTTTTTGATACCGATTTCTGATTTCTATTAACAAATATATTTCTAAATTATTTTAATTCTGATATTACTAATCCGAATAATTTTTTTTTTTTTTTTTTAAATCATTTTATAGCTAAAAGAGACAAGTAATATAAATATATCGCCAACGTTTGTTCGTAGCTAAATGTTTTTTCCAGTAATGTTTTTAATTTTTTAAATTTTTAAAAATTCTTCCAATCAATTTCCATTCAGTCATCTAAATAACTAATACTTCTTCAATAAGTGAGGAAAAAAATAAAAAAAAAAAAAAAAAAAAAACTACCGTACTCTCTTACTTCATTCAGTCTCATCTCATCCAATCCAATTCAGTCCAATCCAATTCCATTCCAACTATCTATCCTCTCAAGTGCTCTTAGAACGAATTTACCGAGTGAAAATAGCCTCCTCGTTCATCTTCCATTCCCCCTCTCTCTCTCTCTCTCTCTCTCCCTCTTCCCTTCCCTCTCTCCCTCTTCCTCTACTTGTTTAAACTAATTCTATAATTTATTTCAAGCCTACCCTTTCCTTATTCTTTTCCTCCTTTAAATGATTAAAATTTCACACTTCTTAGCCTGTTAATGAATATTCCCTGAAACTAATTAAATATGTTTCATGGTAACAATAATATTATTAGTAATATTGATGTTGTTGTTTTTTTTTTTTTTTTTTTTATTACTCAATAATTTTCAGTAAGCAAATAATTAATTGCGTTCTCAGTCAGCTAAAATTGCGGAGAAAAATGAAAAAGAAATATGGAAGGGAAAGGAAAATGAATGAAATATCTGAAAGATTGAGGGGAAAAAAAAAACGTTTAAAAATTTTTCTTTCATCGAATCAAACTTCTTAATAAAATAATCGTTAAAAAAAAATCAAATTTTATAATTGAATACTTTACTAAAAACATTTGATATAAAATGATCGTATGAAATTTCAAATAGCAATTGTTAAATTTTAAAAATTTCAAAAACTTTCAATTTTTGACGAAAAAAAAAGTTTTTACTGGTAAAGACCACTTTTAGCTTTTCTTGCCTTTAAATGAAGTATCATTTCGCAGTGTAAAATTAATTCTTCAAAAGAATATAATTTTAAAAGTTAAATTTTCAAAGAAATATTTGACCTTTTCTGTCATTTCCATCATAAAATCCAAGCATACTTAAAATAAAATCACAAATTAGAACTTTGATGAAGCGAGAAAATTTTTGACCTTCAGATAAAAATTTTATTTAAAATTTTATCTGAAATTTTCAAAACATCTTGAAATACCATACTCATAACAATAGATCCTCAAATGAATTTCACAAATGACCATATACCGATAATCAATGCCATGAAAATTACATAATTTTTGATTTATTCTCTAATTTCGCAAAATAAGAAATGAAAAATGAAATTTTCAGGAAAAAGTCTTTTAAAAAAAATAATGATGTTCATTTCATTTCATTGTTATGGCGAGTGAATTTTTTTAATTAAAATGGAAAAAAAAAAAAAGAAAATTAATGAATAATATTCATTAATTTTATTTTTGAAAGAATAAAAAAACGGACCAGAATGCATGACGAGAAAGGAAATGGAAAAAAAAAAGGAAGGAAATTTTTCGTTTCCGGAAACTGTTGTTACCATTTTGGAATATTTTTGCTGTGCGGTGTAGGATGACTTGACCTCTCCCACAGCTACCATCAAACACCTGAGAGTGACCTGAGAGTACTTCAGTCGAACTATTCATTCATTCACATACCTTACCTTACCTTACTTTATCTTTTACCTGACTATATAATTCATTTCATGCGCGTACACACACACAGACACATTTTGCTAAAGAAAACTAAGTACTTAACCTTTTTTTTTTTTTTTTTTGGAAGAGCAGAGCGGAAGTAAAGTATGGTAAAATTAATGTACACATACAGAAGGATGAAAAGAAATAAGAAAGTGAAATAGGAACACTACCATATCCGGAAATTGAGATCCGGAAGTTGACCTTTCGTTGGGTTTACTCAAGTTTCAGTCCAGTAAATTATCATTTTCATTTGTTAACAAGTTATTAATAACATTTTGCGATAAAAATTCACTTACTTTATAAGTTTTAATCGAAATAAAGACACACTAATCGAATGAAAAAAGGAATTAAAAGGATTAAAATATTATTATAATTATAATTTACTCAATTAGCAATACCTGAAGTTTATATTTGCATTTGCATCTTAAACTTGTGCATTTTTGGTAATTTTAGCAAATATTATTACAAGAAAAACACATAAGGAATGATTGAAAGCATAATGATAAAAGATAACAAAAGCATGATGATAATTGTCTTCTTGTAAAATTAATATTATTAGGATTATAGCAATAAGTGCAATTTAATTGTTTCATAATAATTAAAATTTCATGTCATATTTTGTATAATCTTGTCTTTTTTGCAAGTTCCAATGATTATTGTTAATCAATTATCAAAATATATGTGAGGATTAATTGGAAGAAAGAAAATGATAGGAATATATTTGCAACTGTAATTAAATAAATTTGTATTTAATTCTAATCAATTATATGTGCACTTAATAGAACAGCAGTTGATTTAATTGATAAAAATTGCATCATTAAACCTTTTTCACATAATTAATTAGCATAAGCAAATGCGGTAAATTGGAGATGAAAGAAATTTTAGCAAAGTATTTAGTTATGGTTATTGGAAACTGTACATAAAAGCATTTTATTGGTTTGAGGTGTATATTTTATTTACTGAACGGATTAGCAGATTACCGCAAAAAAAAAAAAGTATTCTTTTTCTAAGACCGAATCTTCTCTCTCTCTCTCTCTTTCTCCCCCGCTATTCCCCGGTATCACATCGTGTTCACTCGGTGCAGCAAACATGACAGAATTTGAGAAGTTAAGAGCTTACTTAAAATCATTTGTTTAGGGTAAGTTTTCTTATTTTTTTTTTCTCTTTTTTTGCATTATTTCTTGCCAAAATAATGAAAAAAAAAAAAAAAAAAGCAAATATTTAATTAAGACATAAAAAAAGGAAGCGGAAGAAAAAAGGGTGCAATTATTAAATTACTATAGCAAAGAGCTTTTTTGAAATTTGAAAAATATTCTTTTAATTTTAACTATTATCATTAACTTCACGAAAAAAAAAAAACGA
This sequence comes from Setaria digitata, assembly GCA_003640385.1. NCBI lineage: Eukaryota > Metazoa > Nematoda > Chromadorea > Rhabditida > Setariidae > Setaria > Setaria digitata. Next base: position 186,037 of record RCAB01000052.1, on the reverse strand, counting down.
AAAAGTTCTTTGAATACTGTGTCAAGTCTAAATGAATTTTTTTTCCAAAATTTTTTGATTTTTAATTTTTTCTTTCATTTATTTTAAGTCACATCTATAAATTTAATTTTTTTTAATTTTTGAATCTATTAAAAACAGGGAATTTTTTTCAGACGACTTAGAAAGTGTAATTGTNAAAAAAAAAAACGAAAAAGTTCTTTGAATACTGTGTTAAGTCTAAATGAATTTTTTTTCCAAAATTTTTTGACTTTCAATTTCTTTCATTTATTTTAAGTCACATCTATAAATTTAATTTCTTTTAATTTTTGAATCTATTAAAAACAGTGGATTTTTTTCAAACGNAAGTCACATCTATAAATTTAATTTTTTTTAATTTTTGAATCTATTAAAAACAGGGAATTTTTTTCAGACGACTTAGAAAGTGTAATTGTTTTTCGAAGAATTTAATTAAGATATCAACTGAAAAGAAATTATGCAACCTAATTAAACAGAATTTACAATGCGGTAATTTAAAAATCTAAAATTCCGCAGTTTAATTGCACAAATATCACAATTTGATCTAATTATTCAATCTACTAACTTCTGAGTATTTTTAAAGAAAAATTTCAAGATTTTAGTGTACGAATTTTATTTTATTATAAAGTTTATAAATATCACAAAATCGTCCAACTTATATTTGGACTGCTCTCGTTCTATATCACAAAATCGTCCAACTTATATTTGGACTGCTCTCGTTCTATCGCAGTTTGTTATAAACTCTCAAATTACTGAACATTTTTGATAATATTTAATCAGTTCTTCTTTAATTTCCTCCTCCTTCTTAATTTTCATCTCAATTCGTCGTTTTTCAGCTAATTGCAATTCACATTAATGAATTGTTTTAGCAAACTAAATTACTCCTGCATGTTCAACATATACAAGCGGTAAATTTTTCACTAATTATTCAAAGTAATGTTATTTTAAAATTTGTTGAGAAATTAATTAAATAATTGGTCAAAAAAAGGAAGTGTGTTGCTTGAATATGAGCAGTTACTGAAAATTCTACTCATTTTTTTTTTTTTTTTTGTTTATCCTCTACAAATGTTGAAAAGTTTTTCAGTAATTTAAATTAAAATTAAATAATTAATTAAATAATTGGTCAAAAACTTTCAAGTTCTTAAAGTAATTTGTTAAATTTTTGCTTTTAAATTCATCGATCCAAAAAAAAAAAACAAAATCAAAAAATGAAATGATTAATTGTGAAAAGCTATAAATTATGTGTAATTTGTGCGATTTTTGAAATGATTGGTTTGATGAGCAAACAAAATGGTTCTTATTATTCTAATTTGTCCAAAAGAGATACTTTAGTTGTTGGCCCATAACCTTTGCCATCCTTAAAGTGGTTCAAATTACTTTTCTTTAGACTAATTCACATTTGCCGACAGACAGATTTCATCTCATCCATCAATTATTTCTTTTCATTAGCTGTTAATCATTAATTTTCTTTTTCTTCTTTGTCTTGTCCAAAAATTTTAGCATCCAGATCTACAACGAAAAAAAAAAAAAAAAAAAGAATGAGAGAATTTTACTTTTTATTTTTGACAAATTCCATCATATTATGATAAATTATTCATTTATTTCTAGTAAAAATATCATTTTAATTAATCAATTATTCGTGAAATTTTTTCTCACTTTACTTCTTTTTTTTCTTCACTTTTCTTATTTAAATTTTACTAAACAATTCAAAAAACTCATTGATGTTTAACAAATTTAAGTTTGAAATTTAAACATTTATTTAAATTTCGAAAATTTTTGCAGTAAAGTTATTAAATTTTAATCTTATTTTAGTGGTCAGTTAGGATTTCTACTCCAATTTTATCATTTCTTCAGTGATTCATTTGTGCTATTTTTTAAATTTAGCTTTAAGCATATGATTTCTTTCTTCAGAATTATACATGTCCTTTTTTTTAATTGTAGCTAAATATTAAATATGTTCATTCTTATCAAATATATTATCACAAGTCCCAATGATACTACTATTTTTAGTACTGATGTAATTGATATTGTTGATTACTGACAAACATCTCGATTATTATAAACTGTTTGCCTGTGATAAATCATAACTGATAAGATCACTGAGTTTTCCTTTTGGTTATAAAGTGATGTTCTGATTATATTTTCATAATTTTAGCACAATAATTGTTGAGAAAACTAAATCTTGATTTTTAAATTTCTGAATTTTTGAAAACTTTTAATTATTGCCTCTTATTATTTCAATAAATAAGTATTATCTACATATTCTTTATTTATATAAAGAATAGAAGCAAGATCTAGAAAAAAATATATTTATAATATATAATTATTTCATTTTAACAGAACAAAAAAGATTTTTAAACATGTGATCCATCTTTTTCTTCTTATTTTTCACTTTTAATTATGACAAATTTTACTTTAAAAAAATTTTAACAACATTTATGATAGATGGAAAGGTTTCATCAAATGGAATGTTTACAACGATTTCATTCTTTTAATTGGTAATTAATCTTTTTGCATAATTAAAATGAATTGAATGACATGAATAAACAAAGATATGCTGTCAACAATGTGTTGTCAGATGGACAAAGTGAATTGATGAATATAATTTCTGATTTAAAATGAAGCGAAGTGAAGTGAAGTGGTGTGAAGTGAAGTGGAGTGGAGCAATTAAAATGGTGTAAAAGCAATCGTACATGAATGACTGAATGAATGAATTGAATGAATAAATGACTGAATATGATTGAGTGAATGAATGATTGAATGAACAAAAGAAATATGAAATGTATGAATTAAATGAAAAGGAATGCGCGCATCATTTCATTTCCAACTTCGTCATATTTTCACATCCACTTATAATATTTAATAATGTTAAGAATAATAATAGTAATAGAAGTGAGGATTGATAATAGCTGGAACATATGGTGTGAGCATAAATTACGGTAGCGGATTCATTTGTTCTAGACTGCAAGAAAAGAATGCATAGGCCTGATATGATAATAGAAGTGTATAGCAATTAAAATGAGAGTTAAATATTGGCAGTAATTAATGGGAATAATAATAACAATAACAGCAAAACTAATAATTAACATTGATAAATAATGATAATAATAGCAATAATTAATGGATAGCTGAATGAAATTTAATTAAGAAGTGGAAAACAAAATATGATTTAACTGGAATGAACTTTCGGCAATTAGAAATAAAAAGGTAATAATGGCTGATATAAAATGATGTAAAAATGATTAATATGAAGTGAAATTAATAAAAAATGGAATAATTTGGGAATCGAAATATTGAAAAAAAAGTTGGAAAAAGACACTGAGGAATTTCAAATTACCAATACTTGAAACACATTAACTGCATCATATTTGGAATAAATATCTTGATAACGATTCGAACTATGAGAATGATAATGATAATGAGCGAAATAATGGAGAAACTGTTGAATGACCCACCTGAACCTTAAGTGTTCCTGATTTTGGGCTAATAAAAAATGTTAAAATTGATATGTTTCACTGCTTTCTAGGTCTGACATATTGTCGCATGGAAAAAAAAAAGAAAAAAAAATAGAAAACGGAGAGAAAAATCCACAGAACCCTCTCATTTTTGAACATTTTATAATTGAAAAATGAAATAAACTTAAATTAAAATTCTTTATACTAGAAGTTACGGAAGTTATATAGAAGTTATAAGTTATAAGAGCTATATAAAAGTTAAATTTAATGTATTAACTAAAATTGAAATTCCTGATGTAATAAATAGAATTAATCATTTCTAAATCAAATGTAAATCCTTGCTGCCTTCAATAAAATTGAAATTACAATATTGCAATTCCCAGTGATTTTATTCTTAAACAATTAAAACTTTGTTGAATTATACAAAAGTTTATTGCTTTTCTTTTTTCTTTTTGAAACACTTCTTATTTATTCGTTTTACTTTTAATTTTGTCTTCTTATCAAAATATTTGGTTGGGAAAGAAGTTTCGTTAATTTTTCCAACAAATTCTTAACGATTGCTTCAAATTTTCCTTTCCTTTTTAAGTAAAGAAGTAAGAAAAATTCATTCAGTAGATTTAATGTTTGTTTTACATTATGCAAGTTTTTCTTTTTTTTTGTTTTAGAAATATCCTTTCAAACATTTTAAAATTTTCACTTATTATTTCGAATCCTTTTTTGTCCTTCTTTTCTTCTTGGATAAGTTTATCATTAAAAAAAAAAGATTACGATATTTTGTCATTTCAAGTGCTCTCATTTAGTTTAATGCTTTCATATTTGATTGTTCATCGAGAAATTTTCCTTTTTCTTTCTTTTATTGATAAGAGTAAGGAATGATAAAAAATTTAAAGATAATTTTTCCATTTTTTTTTCTTAACTTTTCGCCTTCTCTTGTATGAATAACAAACCAGAAAAAAAAAAAAAAAAAAAAAAACAAATAAATAAATAACTCAAGGTCAAAAAAAGATAGCAAAAAATTTATTTTTATGAAAATTAAATTTTTTATTTCAGTTGAAACATTTATCAAAAAAAAGAGAAGGCGGAATAAATTGAAAGAAATTATAGACTTGAATAAAAAAGATTTAGTAGACTAATTCAAAAATAGACAGATGTTCATAAAGTGGGCTCTTTTTTTTTTTTCTTTCTCTGTCCTCTCTCCTTCATCTTTCTTTTTTTTTTTCTGAGCCATAATATTCTATGAGTTGAAGAGAAAAAGAAGAAAAAAGCCAAGATGATGAAGATGATGAAACAAAAAATCATAATGGAAAAATACTTGAGAACCTGAGGTACTTGAGGCTAAAATTGGATTCGATGAAAAGAGAAGCCTGCTGTTACGGATACGGTTTCTATGATTCTCAATAATTTCCATCAATTTAATGACGCAAATGCTAAAGAAAAAAGAAAAAAAAAAAAAAAAAAAAATGAAAGACATCAAATTATCAATACTTTCAGTCCTCATAAATAATTTGTATTGTTTAATCATTATTTTTTATTTTTTTTTTTTTTGGAAAAAAAAAATATTTCTGAACTATTCCCTAATTAGGGAGTAAATTAGTAATGCAAAACTAGAATAAACAAACAAATTATTATATACTAATGATTTTGAAATATTCAATAAATAACTAATTGAATATAGCGAAAATGAATTAGAAATGAAAAATAAAAAAAGCAAATAAATAAATGCAACTAAATTTATTGCTTTTCAATTTATTCCTTCTTTTTTTTTTTCCGAGAATTGACCTTCTCAACATGTTATTATTATTAATGGAAATATTTAAAAGATGTTTTAAGAAGTTATAAATAATTATAGTTTCAAATGTTATTTCAAGTAGTATAAAATCTTGAAATTCAAAATATTGTACAGAATTTTATTTTCATAATTGATTGATACACTTTAATTGCTCATAAATTTACCAAATTTTTCAATTGATAAATGTTTTGAGAAATTTCGATGCCAAAAAGTTTATAATAAGGAAGAGAAGGAAGGGAAATTTCCATTGAGAAGTTCTATTTAAACAAGCAAATACCCATTTCATCTCTACCGTACCACATTCAAAATCATATTTGTTTAACTAGTTAAATACGGTAATGGATAATGATGATGATGATGATGATGGTGATATGTTACCGATATCATTTAGAAAATTTGTTTGCTCATACATGTATACCTAAAATTCTTCCATTAACTTTTCATATTTATAAATAAACACACAAATGCTATTACTTCAATCGCTGAACCATATAATTTCAGTCATACATATATATATTATTTCAAACTTTTATCAATAAGGAATTACAAAATTACTTAATCTAATATTTAATTAAAATCTAAAAATTACAAAAATAGCAATATTTAATATATCGTCTAATTATGGAAAAATCAAATAATAAAATTGAACTAATACAAATAAAAAGTGAGGAAGAAGAAGAATAGAATAAAATATAGGAAAAAACGGAAAAAAATTTTTAAAAAAAAGAAAAAAAATATTGCTGTAAATTTAATTAGCCAAGCAAACAAAACCGGCGAAGACGGGAAGTATCGTGAAACAGACTGAAACCCATAAAATGGTACAGACAATATATATATATATATATGATGTCTAAAGACTGATAGAAGAGGAGGTGAGGGATGTACTTGAAGCTTGAAGTTGAACCTGAATTGCCCATCTCGAGACTTTTCATAAATGACACTTGTGGCGAATACTTTTCACATCCTTTTTGCCGTCGATCCCGAAAACAGACTCCAACAACAACAGCAACAGCATCAGGACGGTGGAAAATGTTGAAGTAGAAGAACCCAACAAGCAGCTTCTTGAGCCTACTCAAAAAAAAAAAAAAAAAAAGAAGAGGAAAAAGGAAAAAAGACCTGAAGTACTGTCAAAGCAAGTAGCAAGAATTGTCATCATCGTCATCATCTAGTCAATCAATCAATTAATCGATCGATCAGCCAGTCTGTCTATTCATATTAATCTATTGATCAATTGATTTATCAATGAATTCTATCGCCATGATATTTTTTAAACTTATTCACTATTATCATTTTATTTTGCAAAATTATTTTTGAATAATAAAATGTTTTTCCTTTTTAGGTCATTAATTAGTTATTCTTAGCAAAATTAACAAGATCATAATATTACGGAAATGGCATCGAAGACCCGATGACTTGAAAAGACTTTACGGACTCATTGACAGCATCATTCTCTCTTTCAATCATTTTATCAACTTTTTAATTGTTTCATTTTTTCCTAACTTTTGGTCATGGTTTATCACAAAAATTATCATTAAGATTTTTGAGCAGGTGATTATTACTTCCATGGAAATTAATTTGCCATTAATGATTGTTGCCTCCGTTGATAATTTTCTTTTTATTGTCTCTTCACCTTTGACACTTTAATGCTTTGCTAGAAAAGAGCTCAAAGATTTATCGAAAGTATCACTTGTCAAGTTATTATATCATTTTAACCTATTGAAATGATTGTCAGTGATATCCGCTTTAAGCTAGTGTGATGGTTTGAAAATTTTGTCAGGCTATCATACTAAATTTTAAACTGATAAAGTTTTTTCTTCGGAATTAAAAGCAATTATTGGATCTGGAATGGCTCTGTCTGGTTCCTTCATATCAAATAAGATTCTGAGCTTAACTTCAAATTGGATGATAATGTTATTTAGACTGTTCACGTCTGTTGCGGGAGACAAGCAAGTTAATCTCGTAAAAATTGTTGACCCCAAGATTGACACACCATTTAAGCCGAAAATCTAACAATTGTTCATAGCGATGCATTGTCGTCGGAGTGGTGATGCGTGTTTTTCTAAGTAAAACAAACGTAAATATTATAAGGTCAGTTATGCCACCAATCTAACCCATCTCCTTAGGCTCGCCTAAATTTGTGACGAAAACATGGCTAGCTTAGAGTAATAAGAAGACCGTGACCAAGACATGGCTAGTTCAGAGTTCGAAGGAGAAAAAAAAGAGAAAATGTTAACCTTAGGTACAGAAATTGTAGGAGTTGGTAGAAGAAGGTATCAGATTACTTAAATGTGACTGGAAATGATGTGAAACGAAGGTGACACTTCACGTTCCACTGGAGGACTTAAGCTGTTGTTGTCAAGAAGTTTTTGAGCAAACATATGACGACTTCTCATCATGACAAGTATCAACATACTTAACGGAATATCTCCTAAGTAAAGAAAGATTGAACAACAAGAAGTTAGGGGACAATTTACCATGATTACAGAGAAATAGTAAAAGAAAAAAACTTTCCTAACTGGGAACGAATTGCGTTCTATTCCAATGAACATGTATTGCATCATTTTTTATTGAAAGAATGATTTTGAGGCCAAGAAAAAATTTTTCAAAAACAGACCATTAACTGAAAACTTGAAAAAGTAAACAATTCCTTTTTAAAAATACCACTGCAGAATCTGCAACAATCTTGCAATTTAAAAAAAAAAAAAAAAAAAAAAAAAAAAAAAAAAAAAAAAAAAAAAAAAAAAAAAAAAAAAAAAAAAAAAAAAAAAAAAAAAAAAAAAAAAAAAAAAAAAAAAAAAAAAAAAAAAAAAAAAAAAAAAAAAAAAAAAAAAAAAAAAAAAAAAAAAAAAAAAAAAAAAAAAAAAAAAAAAAAAAAAAAAAAAAAAAAAAAAAAAAAAAAAAAAAAAAAAAAAAAAAAAAAAAAAAAAAAAAAAAAAAAAAAAAAAAAAAAAAAGAAAACAGGTTATAAGAAAAGAAAGAAAAATTAAAAGAAAAACAAAAAAAGCAGAATGGAAAAATTAAAGAGGTAAAAAACTGTCTAAAACAGATCATGAAAAACTTAAAACAGTGAACCTGATAAATTTCAAACAGCATAAATAAACCAAAAAATATTATAACAGATTTGAAAAAAAAAAAAGAAAAACATATGGAATGTAGGCCACTGTAAATATAAAAGTGGTTATGAACATGGAAGAAAAATTATCCCGTCTGCTATCAAATTAAGGCGATTGAATGAAGCAATAAATGAAAGTATGAAAGTAATTGTAAAGAAATATACCTACCCTACAGTGAAAAGATGCTTACATCGCAAGACTTGAAAAAGATGTATTCAACATAATTTAAGGATTAGTAATATCTACATGCGCTACGAACCTGACTGATATTTATGGAAGGAAATCCTATGGAACTATTTATAAATTATCCAAGTGATATTTGCATACTAATAAAATCTCTTAAATGTGCATATACTGTTACTTGATATACTATTACTAAATGTTCACATCTATTTGTCATCAAATTATTCCAGCAGGGTAGGTAAAATTGACAAACGGCGAAGCAACAAAAAAGCTAGCATGAAATTCCATGTTGAATCCTTATCTTTTGAGCCATTGTCCTCGCATCCATTTAAGGATTCACCAAAATGGCTTCTCCAACTTCACGATTTAGAATTTGCAATTTTCGCTGAAAAAAAAAAAATCGAATTATTTGGAGTGCAAACATGATAAAGATGAATGTAGCTTCTAGTATAAATAATGTAAAGTATAATAACACAAGCATTCACTTGTTGTTTCCTCAGTGACAAGACTGTTTCCCGGGAATAAACTCGTCGCTTATTTGGGGGTTTATATTCACAAACACCTTCATTAGTGAGGATTGATGCAACTTCACGTATAAGCGATCCTTAAAAAGAACAAAGAAATTTAAGTTTGCTAAACAACTTCACATATACGTGTGAGAAAAGAGACTTTTATTTTACATTCAAAATTCTGCATTTTTCGTTAGTTTTTGAAAACATTACCATTTAATTCAAATGCTCTAACGAGAGCAATAGCACCTTTGAAGCTCACAACCAGTATTACCAATTGCTTAATATTTTCCAAAAGACGAGAAGCAACTTGTCCAAATGCTGCCGTTGGCTTAGTAATACCGTACAGCACACATGGGACAGCCTGAATAAATTTTTTTTCAAATGTTTCAGAGGTTGACTCCTCTAAATCTACATATCTGTACAAGTAAGATGAGCGTAATTTCTACTATCGTAATTTCACATTAGCTACATTAATCCATCTTTTAATTTAGTGAATAGAAATGAGCAGTAACAAAATAAGTCTTGACGAAACAAAAATACAAGAGGATAAGGTTGCAGCAGCATGACCAATTTTAAAGAAACTGTAAATAGATTCTCTGCTAAAATTGCTACAGCTAAAATTCTTAATACTTGTTCTAGTTAAAACTTTAAAGAAACATGGCATGGATGAATTCATTCGAGACTTTTGCGATTAACTTACTCTAGCTGGTACAGATGCTAAATATTCGCTGATCACTTTCAATTCGCTCATTTGTACCACTAGTGTCTGCCCTACGTCCAGTGCGTAGATACGAACTTTTTCGTTGTCTAATTCTTCAAGTACGCGACATCGAAGTGGCAATTGGTATGGACCCTTTGGTGCTGCAACCAGAAGCTCATCCTTCTGCAAAATAGACCTATTATCAATAACAGATTTTTGGAAATTTCTGTTATGTCCCGAAAATTTAATCCATGTTACAGTTCGTCAATTTTCAAGAAACCTGAACAGTCAGAGATGGAATACAGAATCTACTTTCGTACTGTGAAAATAAGAAATAATGGCTGAAACTGAAGATAATAATCATGAAAATTATGTGTAATTGTAGTTGAACAATGTTAATGATGAGTGCAAGTTCATTGCAAACTCATATGGGAGTATATTGATAAATCTACTGATAGTTAAAAAATCTGACTGAAAAATTTTACCACGACATGCTTCACTTGGGCTGCACGTTTAAAATGAGCAACAATATGACCGTCAAGATCTTCGTTACTGATTAAAAAATTCTCCGTCTCGCAGACATGAGTTTTTGCCAGTACGTAAAATATCATTGGCCACTGCATAGATTCGGAGATCGGCTTAATAAGTTCGGTCTAAAAAGCAATAATTCTCACGAACTTTTAAAACTAGATTTTTTCTAATTTAAGACAAGGAAAATTGAATCCAAAGAGCATCTAATTCCAATACTTTAAATTTTCTTTTTACTTTTCTTCTACAGCCCCCATCAGAAAATTCATTAACAGAAATTATTTTTTTAAAACTTTTCAGCAAAAGATATGAATGCAAAAAATAAAGAAGACCTGCACTTGCTCTCCCCACGGCAGATACATGTGGCGATGAAGACGTTCATTGTAGATTATCGGTTTACGAATATTTCCTCCTACTAAACTCGGTTCCAGTTTATCAATGGAAAAATAACTGAAATTTTGGCAAGTTCTAAGAATTTTTATTAATTTTGATTGCATCTCTTTTTTACCCTCTATTTTTAAGTTTCAAGAGACCGGCTAGATTACAATTTAGGAGTCAATTTAACTAATTTCACCGACCACTACTACCTAGATGAAATGATTTTATCACGGCCAATATTTACTATTACTCTATGGAAACCAACCTTTTCATTCTTTCCGTTTCCTTTTCAACAGCCAAAAGAAATTCTGCTTTCGGACTTCCACTATTTCTTTCTCTCACAAATTGGATCTGAAATCAGCATATGAAAGTCATTTCATTTAAACTCTTAATTTTAATTCCTTATTCTCTTCTTCTCCCATATTTTACCAAATCAAAAACATGCCTTGAGCGGTTTCGATAGCTCTGCTAACTTTATTTTACCGTCATCGTGAGCTGTTGCAGTGATAACCGCATTCGCATCAGCAATTGTCATCATATAAACAAATCTTAAGCAAATAGCATCATACAAACAAACCAATAAAAAAGTGACAATTTTATTAATTAACAATTGGAAACCAGTTAATGAAACGTCATTAAAGTGAAATTTATTCCATTATAAACTTAAATTAGAACATACGCGCATGTTAATGAACATTTCTCCTGACGTTTCAAAATTCTGATGTTGTCAATTCGTCCAAATCGTCGAAATATATGAAATAACTTCCACTAAAAAGAAAAATAACTGCTTGCACCTTAAAAAAAAAAAACTTTAAAAAAAGAGGAGACGTGATGAAGAATCAACAACGGAATATAAAAAGCAAGAAATATATAATAACACACCTTGTCCCACGTTTCCGGTATATTTTGAACATAAAGAGTCCGGTCATCCAATGAACCCATGTATGGTAAGGAAAAATCAGACGATTTCAATTTCACACGATCACCCGCCATTGTCAAACGTTCTCCGTGAAATTGCATGACTCAAATTTTGAAAATTTCAGACTTAAAAAAAGGAAAGAAAAAAAAAACTCATTCATTAAACACTTTCACAAATGCTGCGTACAGGTAACAAGTTATAAACCTGCTAGATCGCTTTATCGTTAATGATAATGCCAACATTTTATTTTTTCTTTTTATATAATACAATCAAGGAAAAGCAATAATGTTCCATTTATATAATTTACAACATGAATTATAAGCATTGTAGTGAAAAAAAATCCCCTTTTTAGCTCCTTTCAAAAAAAAAAACTAGCAACATGATTTTATTAATAACTTTCTGGGAAAAATGAAATGAGAGATCCTTTTGTTTTCGTTATCTAACAATATTATGAGGTTAGAAATCCGTTTTATGAAAACTACAATGCAATTCTGATGGCAGATAAATAATTACTTGATTATGCACTCATGACCCTGTTCTTCGGGATAACTGACATTAACTTTACGTGAGAACTCTGTTTAAAATAGGCATGCTGAAGATATGATATTTGAATTCTAAAAAGCCCGATGAATTCCTTAAGTCAATATTGTAAATCTTAGGGAGTCGGATCTTACGTCACCATGTCCATGCGGACATATTCGTCTCTGCAGAGTGAACTAACAATACCAGATATTAAGCATTCTTTCGATTCACTGGCTTCAAATTCCTTCATTTAAGTCGGTGATTTCGGTCATGTGGCATCTAAACATAAAAATGAAAGTGAGGAGATGACGAATGTCGACAAGAGTAGGAAACAGTCCAGTAACTATTATATGCTACAAACACTAAAAATGAGTAATGAAGAAATGTCGCAATTTCAATACGAATAACAGACTCCGAACTGCTTGAATTCTACACTTAACTTAATTTAAAAATCAAATTAAAATGCAACTTCCTTCCTTCAAAATCGCATCACACATCCATCCCTGCAACGATCTTTACTCTAAACAAACTAATCAAATTCATCCATGTTCCATATTTATAAATGTTTACTTAAAAATCCTTTCCGAATTGTGAAGAATAAAGCATAGAAAGACATGATATCAATAGCGTTAAATGCATCATTTACTGAATTTCCCAAATTTCACTAAATTAGAACTTTTCTTTTTCCTTTTTTGAAAATCTCAACAGAGAAAACAAAGTTTTCCCTTTGAACTTACACAAGAAGGTAAAGAGAAAAAAGGAACAGTTTTCTTTACAAAATGCTCTTAACAATGAAAACCAAAGCTATATCGTACTCCTCCTTTCCACTGACACATATTTCTTAACCATGTTCATTATTTTCAAGGCTTTATTTTCATCATATTACGAAATCATGGAATGAATCCCTGGAATAAAAAATTGAGCAAAGAATTGAAATCACTTATGTAATACTGAAACTGCTATAAAAACAAGTCTTTTAAACAGTAACCTAATCGAGTCTAAAAATTATGTGTTGTTTTCTTTGGCTTCACCGACATAGCAGCCCAAATCTATAGCCAAATTTCTGCTTAAACAACGTTTCGTTTGTAGTCGAGCATAACCATCTTTGCACTTCTTATACTGAAATCGTGTAAATCCACGTGGTATCGAACATTTGTGTTTTCGGATTAAATGTCGGCTCAAACCAAAACCGTTAGCATACTTTGCATCACACAAATGACACAAGTGGGTGTATGGCATATAAACCTGAAATTTCAAACTAAGTTTAACTGGTCCCAAAAAGTAGCGCAAGGTTCGCAGAAGTCCGCATTTATGTATAAGTCAAAAAGAAACGTGATTAAGTTAGGTACTATTAAAATGAGAGGATTCTGTTCAACAGGCAGTTACTTCCATTACTTAAATAATGATACAGACCTACGGAGATGCTGATATCGACTTCGATGGATGTAATAATGTATGGCCAAGGATTGCCTTTATCAGATAAATAAGATAAAAATAAGATATCAGATAAATATGAAAATAAAAAAAAGTGGTTTACATGACCAAAACATATTATTCATTTCTGCTTTTTGCTAAACGAGTAATATTATCTGGATGTTTCTCATTTAAGAAAAAAAAAAAAACTTTAAAATAACTTGACAATTCAAAAAAATGAACTCGAAATGAATATGAATTATATGATGTACTTCATCATGCTTCCGAATATGCGCTGTTAATTGTTTTTTCCAACGAAACTGTTCACCGCAATGCTCGCACTTATGCGCAAGTTCGTTAGAATGAACAACCATGTGTCGGTCGACATCTGCTTTCTGAGAAAAACTAAAAACTAATTAAATACAAAATTTGACAGATGCAAGTTAAAAGCTCTCGCTCTAAAATGAAATGAGCATTTTGAATCCATCTTACCAGTATATCTTCTCAAAAGTTTTAGCATGCAGATCACGTGATTTACAAACTGAAAAATATTGGAACTTTCTAAAGAAAAAATCAAAATACCTTTTGTAGATGATCCCTTTTCCTATCTATGAACAGTACCAATTACTTTTTGATGAATTATATAAATGCGAAGATACTAGCACTTGCTACTGATTTCCGTACTTTGTCGCATGAATGCTTTCTGCACCTATCAGTGCCTACATTAGTGATTAATTACCAACCAATACCTGTTCTTAAACTCATGCATTAAACCTTAAATTATCTACAAATCACAATTTCATTACCTGTGTCCACAATAACAACAAGTGTAAAGTCGACATTTAGCGTGGACAGCCGCAACATGTCTTTTTAGTGCAGATGGACTATCAACGGTTACCGTACAATATTTACACTTATGATTCATAACATGACGACGACAATGTTCACGTAATAAACGTTGAGTACCAAATTGTTTTTGACATAAATGGCATGAATATATGGTTCGACCTTCCCCGTTTTCTGGAGATCCCGTTCCTTCAATATGTAAAAAAAGTATACTCCTTCGTTATAAAATACTGCACATAACTAATTTTTCAAATTCTTTAAAAAATCTCAAACACTTTTCAAAAAAAGAATTTATATCAAATTTCAGTTTAGTAGGAAAATACTGTTGCTAAACTGTGTCTAACTTCTTTATTCTTATTACATTAACTAATAATACAACTGCGCTTATCATGCAGCAAGATATAAAAGTTATATTAATATTTTATGAAATAACTATGCGGGAGAAATATATGATTTGGAAAAGATGAAATCGTGCGACCGTAATAATAAATTTTTTTAATTTTTATTTTTATTCAGCAAATGATGAAAAAGAATAACCTATTTGATTTTTACGTAGCATATGATCAATCAATTTTGAGTTGTTGGCAAAGAAAACACCGCAGTATGGACAAGCAGCAGTCTTATCACCTGAATGATGTCGACAGTGTACCCGAAGATTGGCCTTATTTTTGAAATGCATTTTACAACCTTTAAAAAGCCAGAGTTAAACAATCTGCTTGTCGTACCACAAAGCAATAACTGTAAATTATTTTTCACAATCATGCATGAGTAAGACAAAAACATTTTTCAACATGCTGACTTCGCAAATCACTGAATGAGTGAAGGTCTGCCAAGAGGAAAAGGCTAACCTCTTAGTTTCCAAATTTTACATGTATTAATTCGAAAAGAAGCAATAGGATTTCATCAAGAAAATTAATTACCTTGCCAATTGCAATTTAGCTGATATCGTTGATCACGATCCATAACACCAAGTGCATCGATATGATCATCGACATGATTACAGTACAAATCGATGTCGTCCCAAAGAGTCTGAAGGAAACAAAAAAAAAAAAAATTCATCAAAACTTGACTCATCAGGAGTAACTTACTAACACCATAAACTACACTTACATTACAATCAGCCCAACCACACGCCATCGCCGAACCATCATATATGAGTTCCATGGATGTACGAAAACGGCAACTACAATTATTGCTTTTATGAATATGAACTTTAAACAATCGTATTTGGCATATTTTTCGATCTTTCCAGTAATTACTCCTTACTATATGTATATGTGCGCATGAAACTCATGACGCGATAAATTCATCAAATAAAAATCATTTCACAACTACTTACTTTACTTATCACAATCTGGGTCAAATAATAATTCAGCATTCACTATTTTATAAATACTAACATTTCAGCATATTTTGACCTTGACGTAATGTACTCATAAAGTAACTGAACACTGAATATATATCAAGTCATTTTTTTTTCATTGCCTTTAGTTAGACAAATAACTTAGAGATCCAGTCATCTCATCCAACTAACACTTTTTTGCACATGTACTATTACAATATGTACACACCGTACGAAATTCCCAGGTTCCCCGGGGAAAAAAAAAAGAAAGGAAGAGAAAGGTAAACATACTGTGGAATGTTCGCAACATCATCACGATTAAAAATAACGTTTAAACCAGTCCACTGTCGTCGAATATGATAGTTGTGCATGTACAGATGACGATACAGATGATGGTCTGTAGCGAGGACTTTACTGCATCCACTGATCGGACATAAAATGACACTATCTTTATTCTGATCTCGAACTGGAAAAAAAGAAAGGGAAAAACGCTGTTACTGCATAAAATAAAATATCAGAATGAGAATTCTTCCTTTTTTTTTTTTATGAATTGAAATACTTGCAAAGAAATCAAGATTGAAAAAGAAATTACAAAAGTCAACCTGTTAAATGTCCGATATGAGATTGTAAATGTTGCAGAAGTTCATTCAATGTATCGTACACCATAAAACAGTTTGACCATAAGCACTTTAAATAAAACTGAAAGGAACAATAATTTGCAGGCGAAAAATGCAATCCTTAATCCAATTAATGAATTTTTACAGTGAATAATTATCACTTGAAATGAGAAAAAGGAAACTGTTAAACATTTTATTAATTCCAAATTAGGATGCTAAAAAGCCCACAAATACATGCATCGTATATAAGTCAATAAGCAATTATTTATCTTAAATTTTGACTAATGATATGAATAAATTAGTCAGTACTTTTATGAAATAAATACCCTGAACTTCCCAGATTTCACACAATTATCTTGGAATATGTCCTCAAACTAATCTTAAATTCTCCTCTAAACATAGGTTGGTACTTATTCAACTGGTACTTTTTTGTCAACAAATACTTCTTTATTTTGAAGTCGAGTAATCCATGTCAGTGGCTCACTGGAACCAGTTGCTAAAGATAAATTGGATGGTTTGAGAAGAATTGATTCGAACTGTTCCATTAGACGATTTATATTCTGTTAGATAGCAGTTACACTCTGTAAAAAAAAACAGGACGTAATAAAAGTTGTACTTTGAGAAAAAAAAAATCTATTTCATACTTATATACTTTACATCTAGTTTAAATAACGAATTTAGTGTAATTAAATTTAGCATAAGCATGAACTGACACTTTTATGATAGACTGAATTGGATAGGTTACTTGTTAAGTACAGCTTACCATTTATCAGTTACTCACTGATTCTATACTTACGTCTAAAAGCATAGCGCAACTTTAAAAGATTCTTTACACCATCACGTGCTTACGTGAAAACCCTTCTATTGACGTCTAGTTTTTTTTTTAATTTTCAAATTCTCATATGCTCTTGAACGGAAGGCTCTTTCGCTAATAAATTTATCGAACACTTGGAAGATACTACATTATATATGTACGGATGTGTAAACTAACTGTGAACTGAAATTATTTTTTGTTCCGGAGCTAAATTCGAAACCAATAACAGTCATTTATTTCAAATTTCCATTTGAAAAAAAACTTCAATTAAAATTCAGAGAGAATTTTTGGGGAGAATGATTTTTCTTTGTAACTGCACAGTTCAGTCGAAAATTTCTCGAAATTTAATCAAAACCATAGTGTAAGTCAAATTTCATTGATTATCTATTGGAAAAGCAAAATATCATAAGCAATGATAAATATCGCCTTATCATTCAACTTATCTTTCATTCTTTTCCTCTTTTATTTTCTATTACTAAGTCAACACTAACCTTAGCGTTCTAGTCCTAACTTTATATTATAAGTCTTAACCCTAAATTATTAGTCTCCATTTCATAAGAATTATTACTCTTAATGTTAAATTGCTCATAAATAAAACATTTGCCTAATCCTAATTCTCACTGTATAATCACTAAATAATATCTGATAATATTTTCGAAAATGAATAAAGCCACCTTCCCTCCATCACTTGCGAATATAAATTTTTTGATATTGAATTGATATTTGGAAATCATTTCCATCCGAAAAAGGATACTAGAAAAGATTGAGAGGCTAGTAAAGAGAATATAGAGAAGCATGAGTACGCCAGAGATTGATAAGATTTATCAAATAGTCTACCATAATATGAAAAAAAAAAAAAAAAAGAAAAAAGAAGGAATAAAATATGCCCCGCGCAAAATAACAGCAATTATGGGAACAAAAAAGAGACTATTATAAAGTTTAGTATGCTAGAGAATGGCGCAAGAGATGAGAATATATGTGGTAGAGAAATGGAGAAAGTCGAGAGAGAATTTCTATAGCATATGCATGCAGAGATTGAGAGGCACTGAAAAAAAGAAAATAAGAAGAGAGTGAGGGAAAACTATTACATTAGAGAAGGAAGGGAAATATGAGTGAAATTCCGGAATTGCTGTCGGTTTTCCGTTTTTTTTTTTTGCAAACGTTAGGTCTCAGTCCAAGGTGCGATTGTAGCAAGATGACAAAGTGAAATTTATCCCGTGGGCCCCTTTTTTCAGTTCTGCTATTTTCCAGGTCATTGTGGTACTTTTTGGGAAGTTCTCGGGATTTTATGGCACATGTCATCACCACTTCTGTATTTCTTTTCAGGTTATGGTACTTATCACTACTCTTTCGGAAATTTTCAAGTTGTAACTCACATTATCATTTTTGGGATTTCCAGGTTGCGTCATTTTTTTATCATCATTTTCGGAGTTTTCAGATTGCAATACAAATTCCGGGACTTTATACGCTATCAGCAAGTTCTGGTATTTTTAGGTTATAGCATAATTTATGGTATATTCAGGATATAGTATTTATTACAGTTTTGGGGATTTTCGATTTAAAATACTGCTAAAGTCTTTGTTTTTTGCAACCTGTCACCATTTCTAAAGTTTTCAGATTGTAATACTGCTGAAGTTTCTAAGTTCTGGTACTAACTAGTGAGATTTTTTGGTGTTTCAAGCATCATTTCCGGTACTTTCAGGATGTAGCACTAATTTCTGGGGTTTTTAGTGAGGCAACTTGGGATTTTCAGGTTATAATACTTGCCATTCTTTCGATGTTTCTCTCTTAACTGTTCTTTTCTGTACTGTTTTATGCTTGCTTCACAAAATAAAAAGTTTGATTTCTGACACATGTACTTATTTAGCAGCAAAGTATTTCTCTCTTTTACTAACTAATAACTAAAGTGCTCATGTTTTTTTTTTTTTTTCGTTGCATATTCTTCTCTCTGTTGGTTATATTTTATTCAGTAGGTTTCCGATAGTTATTAATTATTAGCTTTTTACGTGTTTACTTAGCATTTATTAGCTACTTATTAGTTTAGTCATTTGACCACTGGATGGAATGAAATTGTTTACTTTATACGGTGAAATATAAAATTATTTGTTCGAATTTTCCTTATGCATAACTTTAAAAATGTTAAATGATGTATTGCCAGCTTATTACTTACTTGTCAGAAATTTAAAGTAAGTTTCTTATTTAATTGCGTTCATCACTTTTTAATTACTCCCTAGTTGAGAAGTGTTTGCTAATGATGAAATCCTTATTTTTTGTATTTTCTTCTCTCTGCAGGTAAATCTGAAATGTCAGTCGGTGGCATTGGGGTTTATGATCAACAGCCGCAGGTATCGCAGGATACGTTTGTGGTAGTTGGTGAATCAGATGTTATCAGAAGTCAAGAAATCAGCACTAATACTGTAACAAACGATATTTCATATGAAACCGGAAAGGAATGCCATCGGGTTAGAATATATTTGATGGAATTACTTAAAAATTCTAAATTTCATTTTTAAAAATTATGTCCATCTGAGCATGGTACGATGAGGTTGTTTGGTCAGTAGTAGTTAATAGCATTTAATTCTTCCGGTTTAAATTTTCTCTTTTAATTTGAAGTTTTAAATTTCCTGTGTTCATCTAACAACTCTAGCTTCCAACACAATATAATAGTCGCAGTACTTTGCAATTAATAAACGCAAATACCTTTCTATCTCAAAATTGTAAATTTCTTTTGGTGGTTTTCGAAGTCGTCCTATTTATATTTCGGTCATTTCTATTTAAAGAAAATGAAGAAAAGAAATTTTTTTTTAAATATCTTTAAATCCCGGACTAGTTAGATGAATACGGGAAATTTAAAGCTCCAAATTAAAAAAAAGTGTTTAAATCATTGCGCATTCTCTCATGAAGCAGTATTCAATTAGTTTTGTTTTCTGTATTCTTGTAGAAAAGTACTCTATTCATTATCATTATTACTTCTCGCCAAATGAAGTGCTCTTATCCTTAACTAATTGCTGATTGGATGAAATCTAAAATTATGCAATTACAACTCTTCCTCAAATATCACATTTTCATGCTGAAGAAAAGCAATAAGAATTAGCAGATGTATGTTTCAGTTCTTGTTTGTTAGATAAATTTTGAGGAATTCAGAGGAAAATCGAAAGAATCTCAAACTCTGTCATATTTCATCGTTAGTATTCGACACAATATTGATTTTGTGCTTTTTTTTTTTCTTGGCCAATAAAATTATGATGAATTACAGATAATTCAGTTATTACTAGATAAGAGTTTATAAAAAAGTTATCATGTGATTAATTGTAGAAAAAGATTGGAAATAAAGGGCTGATTATCTCCATATTAAATTCCGTTTTTTAATAGTAGATATGTAACTTTTTTATCAGTCCATGTTTTAATCAAACGAGAAGGAATTTTGTCAGAAGTAAGATGCTTGGTTTCAGCGGAACCATTCAGCTGGTTGTTCTTTAGGAAGCTAACAGTGATAATGTTGCATCGGATGGAACAGCTGTATTGGAAATAGGTAAACGTCGACCGATATATTTGGGAAATGCTACAACTGAACAGTATGGCCAAGAAGCTGGCTGTAGTGTCCCGAAGATTTCGCGAAATGATGATTGTTTGGAAAGTCCTGAGCGTTTAATACCACAGGGTGATAGCGTATATCATGATACTGGTATGTTTTGTAAGAAATTCTGTTTTACTTAGCGACATTAATTATTTTAATTGTTAAAGTTTTTTTCTTGTTCCCTACTATAGGTTCGGAGTTAGTTAGTGCTAACGATGATGGTGAACATCAAACATTGCGTGATATTTCACGTTGTGCGCCACGTGAAATTAGTTATGAAGCACCACAATGTGATGTTCAGCCGCAGCACTGCAACTTACAACCACAACATTGCAACGTGCAACAACAACACTGTAGCGTGCAAGTGCCTCTTTCGAATCGACGAATAAGTTTTTGAAAAATCATTGAATTTTCTGTATACTTATGTAATTTCCCCTGTTTTTATACGACATCCATAGCTGATATTTGAAGTGGTTTGGGACCCACAAAAAGTTTTTCTTTTCTAATTCTGGATATATTTTTAGGCTAATCGAGAAGGACATTCTAGAGAAAAGAGCAGTGTAAAGAATGAAATTGACTCTGACGAAAGCGCATCTCATTTACTGATCAGTTTGAGTAATGCATTAAATCCTGCTGATTCGGAATATATTGATCGCTATCGTCCAAAGGGACGTCCTAGAGGTAAATCTTTCCTTGCAGTTATTGAGGAATATTTTTTGTTAATTATATTATTCACTGCTATAGCTTTCATAAACACAATTGATTTTATATATATAGGTTTGCTTCGAAAGAAATATTTATTTTGTGATGCCTAAATTTGGATCATCCAAAATTTAATTTTATATATGTTGTTAGTATCTTTCTGATAGCTGTTTGTTTGCATCCCGGTAAAAAATTTTGGATGTTCTATGTTCCACGATTTAACATTGCCACAATTTGTAGGGGGTTTCCTAATATATTTCTACCTAATTTCTGCTCCTTAAATTTAGATTGAGAAGCTTTGTAGTTTCTGAAAGCCTTCTTCATTATTTTCATTTTTTTCTCGAGTTTATTCTTGCAGGTCCTAAGCATCCCGTTTGGAATTTTTTCAAATTCTACAAATCTGGTGGTCTTACTTTGGGATATATGTGTCTGATGTGTGGGAATGGGTTCACCGGTCCTCCAAATACGACAAATGCTACAAAACATCTTCGTTGTAAACATAAACATGAATATTTGTTGTATTTCGATTTGCTGGAGGGCGCAAAACAGGGGACATTCTTCGGTGACGTACATCAGTCGATAAGAGAGGTTCTTTTTGAAGATTCTTGAGATCGTTCTTTTGTTTCGACATTAATTCAGGTCTTATTTCTTTAAAACTTGAATGAAACTACTTAGAATAATAAGGAGTAGCATGACTATCCGGTATCGTTTTAAAGAGAGAGTACAATGACAGGAAACAGAATCGAAATGATAATTACCTTTACTTGGCTTAATTTTATTTCCATTTCCAGAGCATTTGATTATAGCAGTTAGTGTTTTTGATGTGTGATTCATTATCAATGCTAATTATTATTTTAGCTTGTTTCAAAAAGAGGTGTTAAATCAGAAGCGTGTAGCTCAGAAGGTAATACCGCTGATGGTTCTCTTCTAAATTATGAAGTTGCAAATGAAGGTTAGTTATTATTAGTCATTACCATTCATATTTATTAATAAATTCGTTGTTTAGTTAGTTAGGTTGTTAGTTATGCCGACTATAATGTTAATAAATGTCTTGTTCATAAATAAATGTAGTTTATTATGATGTTGAACGTTTCCCTACTTATACTTTTTCTATATTTATGGGACTAGTTTTGGTCATAATAATATAAGCTGAAAAAAATCACGGAATGATATTGTTTAACAGTTATAAGACTGCTTTTGTAACTTTTTATTACTAGGTGTACACCGGAGCCATGATTGGACGGATGATGCAGCGGGTAGTTCTCAAGACACTGAACTTCATTCATTTCTCTGTTCTGCGCTGATATCTAATAATGTAAGATATCTGGAAAACTTTGTTTACCTAACTTATTTTATTTAATTTCCAGGAGTATCTGTAATTACTTTTTCACGATGGTGTAATCAGGAAAATTGACAAAGTTAGAGTTTAGAGACGTATAATATTCTCTTTGAGCGAGATATATAGTAGTATTCATAAGAAATAAAACGAATCGACATCCATTCTTTGCTGTGCAAATTTTTCATCACTGTTAAAGTAATGATAACAATGGTGGAAATGAAATAAAATTGTGATGCGGAAAAAAAAAATTGTGATCTTCTCTTCTCACTTAATTTTTTTTTTTTTTTTTTTTGAAATCTCAACTTTCTTTTTAGAATCCATGTGTATTTCAGTCTAAAAATTCTCTTGTTCGGTATGATGTAAATAACGCTGGGGAGAATTCTGAAGTTTCATCATCTGGCGAAGTTATCTTTACTAGTTCTTCCACCGCGTAAGTTATTCCATTACGCTGTTATAGCATGGATTTTTTTTTTTTTTTAATAAAAATTTGAACATTATTGCAGGAAACTTAGATATTAGTCTTTTATTTAAGATATTTCGCAGTGAGATTTTTTTTTTATCCTTATTTACGTTTAGTTTAAAAATACATATATTCTAACATAGCTGTTATGAGGCTCAAGAGTGGTTGTTGTTGGTTACTTAATATCAAATGGATAATGATAATTACTTGTATTGTGCTGTTGCTATGACTTTTCGTGTTCTTTTTAGAATCATAAACTTAATGTTTGCAGAGATAGCGAAGGGACTTCATCAGCTGTAAGCAGTGATTCCACGGGGCACTTTGCTGGACAAGTTGAATCGTTCCTTCGTGATTATCGTCGTTTGGAAGCTGAAGTTCGTTCTTTTCTCAAGACATATTTTCAGATACGCATGATTTTATAGAAAGCTAATTTTGCTTTATTGATTGGGATGGTTTTAATGCTTCTGATGTTTGATTAGAACATTTTCAATGATTCCTTCGTCGATGTGAGATCTGATAGCCATACTGATAAGTAAAAGTAACAACTAAAGAATATGGTCTTGGTAATACCGGCGTCTTCTTAATCTGGTTCTTTCTTTGAAAAAAAAATTTCCGATGGATAAGGCGGAAAAAGATAGTATCTCTTGGAGTAGATGTTGACGAAAAATGATTACTGCTGGTTCTTTGCTGAAATTTTTTAGTCGTACTGTAATTATTTCCTAATTCCTTCGTATCATAACTGTATTATTACTTATAGTTTTACGTGTATTACATGTTAGTAACGACTGCTTTATGCATGGTTTGTGAGGTAATAAATTTTTCTTGATTGCTTGTGAATTCGTTTGCTTCCTCAAGACTTTATTACGAATTTTAGTGTCGAAGATTACGTTCCGAAATAGCTGCAAAAGATGAGCATATCAAAACACTTCGCTTAAATTTGATGGAAGAACGAAATAAGAGAAAAAGTGCACTAATCCTCGTACAACGTGCGTTAATTGATGAATAAGTGAACAGTTTTGTGATAATTTTTTTCTCTTTTTTATGATGTATTCTTTAACAGTTAGTCAGTTTTGTATTTTCAGTGAAGTTCGATAATTTTATAAAGTCTATATATTTCCATTTTCACCAGGTGTGCTGCAATTAATAATATTTAAGTTTGATATTCATAAAAAATAAATATGTGGGTTTTATTGTTTTCTAATTTTACTCTGAATAATTACCATATTATAACATGATTGGAAAGATGGGATTCTCGCGATTTGATGTCCTTTCCAGGAGAGGAAGTATACTTTTAGAATATTAATAAATATTTATGAATTCATTTGTTCATGTTATAATATAGGTTATAATTAATTTATTTCGGTTATACTGGAACTTTTCCGTGCTGGTCTGGTGATTTTTCATACAATACATTTCATAGTAAGAAGTATTCATCTGATTTGAAAATTTTCAATTTACACACTTTGCATAAAGTTGAAATAATCATTGATAAAAGAGGATTCGATTTTAGTTTTGAATGTTCTTCTTAGAATGCTTTTTCTCCTTCTTGATTCTTTTATAAGCTAAATATTATTGCACCCAGTGTCATATCATTTAATACAACATGTTTCACTGTATGTTTCTAATTTAATATGATTTGTCAAAGTTTAGCAAGAATTTGCACCGATCATTTATTTGCTTGAGAATACAATGAAAATATTTATCAGGTGAAAATTTTTGAAAGAAGACTGGATATTGATAAATTTAACAAATTATAAATATACTTGAAAGGATGAGCAAATATGGGAAGAAGAGCAAGAAAAAGGGAAAAAATAGAAGAAACAAAAGGAAAAGAGATGTGTTACTAGTGCCATGTGTTTGTAAGACTATACCAGATGTTGCAGTTGGTTTCATCAGGGGATTTCCAAACGGAATTTTCACCGATTACTTTTCTACGATCACAAAAATAGGACAAACACTATGCTCATCGTTATCAGCATCGTCATCATCATCATTCGTTCTCTTCGTTTTTCATTTCATCTTAATACAAATTTATCATTGAAAAGTTCTAATAAAAAAAATTCAAATTTTTGATCCATTTGATCATTTTAAAATCAAAAAAAAAAAAAAAGAACCAAAAGTTTGGAGTGACTTTTTTCTTTTTTGTTAGGAGCAAATATTTTCAGTGATTTGCTTGCAATATCTTTTAATCAATAATGTATTGGAAATAATTAAATGATTTAAATAATATTTTGAGTATGCTAGGCACCAGATTAATCCATATGAGTGATTTGTTATTGTTTTGGATTTTATGCGCTAAGCAAAAGGCGATTATCGCAATTTCAATAGTAAGACTTAAAACTAATAATATCACTAGCCAAAGTTAAGCTATTGGAAAAAGAGCAAAATAACATGTATATGAGAGGAGGAAACAAAGTTTTAAAAATTTTAAATAACATTTGAAATTTCACAATTCCGTAATATTTCACTGTTTTTAGCAATATTTATTGTGGCATTTCTCAAACAGACTTGAGAATAGAATACTGAAAGAAATATTTTGAAAAAAGTGATACATAATTTTTAAAGTATGAAATAGTTTGAAAAATCAAAAAAAAAAAAAAAAAAGTTATACTCAAAATACTCAAATAATATTTGTTCCCCGAATTACTCAAAAAAAAAAAAAAGAAAAAATTTTTTTTTAAAATTTCTTATCTCAAATAAATATGATAATAACAACATGCACTGATTGTAATTGCGGCGATAATATTAATTAAGATTAGTTCTTAATCATTTCAGATGGAAGGTAAATTTTATCTATCATTGGAAAATGAATTTTATCTCTCGTTTTTTTTAACATTAATATTATCAGTTTTAAAAATTAGTCAATTTTAGTAAATTACAAGTAATTTTAAATGCATTAATTGTTTGCTTCTTCCTTCTTTTTTTTTTTTTTTTCTTTTGCTACAAGGAAAAACGGAAATTTTGAAGTACTCGATAATGATCAGACTGTTATTATCATTAATTGATCAAAAAAAAAAAAGGCTGAATAATTGACACCGCCATCAGATCGCTGAAATCCTTCTCACGAGTCTTTACTTCTTAACGCCTGTAATTATATCAGATAGATAAGGAAAAAAAAAAGGAGATTATATGGTATTTGGTAACTTGATGGCAACTATGAATAAATTTCAGGTATTATCATTTTTTAATAATTATATTAATTATCATTATTACTGTTAAAATATTTCATATATAGTAAAAATATATATATAATAACTAATTATTATTGCTGCTAAAATATCTCATATTAATGAATAATTGTTTGTTTCATTCTTAACAAAAGAAAAGTAATATATATATATATATATATATATTTCCTTCATTTTTAGTATGACAAAAAGTAAGAGTTTTTAAATTTTACACTGTTGTATTAACTATTTAGCAGTACTAACAACTAATTATTATAATAACTAATTATTATTGCTGCTAAAATATCTCATATTAATGAATAATTATTTGTTTTATTCTTAACAAAAGAAAAGTAAAACTTTTTGAAGTTGATATTTTGAATTGGTCTTTTAAATTTTAGAATTTTTTTAAATGGATGAAAAAAGAATCTTTGTTGTGAATAAATGTTGCATATATATTATATGCATATGTATGAAAAACATTCTTCAAATTTTTTATTCTCTTCTGAAGTTTTAGTTTTGCTAGTGCGGCTTTGATTATGTTGATAATGATTGTACTGATAAAAGAAAATTAACAGTCTTAATATTTCATTTCAATGCATAATTTGAACAAATTTTCGTCTAATTTTTCGCCTCATTATTCTAAAATCTTTAACAGAATAGCTGTCAGGTTTTATTTTGTACAATTTGTACTTATCATTCTCAATGATAATTTAGTAGTTAATTTGTTCCATATCATCATCTCACATTATCATTTTTCATTTCTTTCTCTTTGCTCATATTTTTATATCAATATTTGTTGTTTTTTAATTTTTATTTGTATTTTTATTTCTTCCATATGCGTTTTTTACATGTATCTAAAGCATTTTTTATTAATTAAATACTGAAACAACAAAAAATTAAATGGCTATAATTATATTCATATTATTTTCAACAAGTAAAAATTTGATATGTATACATTATATATTAATTTGAATGCTATTAATAATATAAGATGCGATCAGAAGCTAAATAAAAAGTTTACAATTTGGATAAGCCAACTATTATCCACTAGAGAAGAGACAATTTAAATAACGATTCGATAGAAGTTGATTGACAGCAATGTCATTAGAATGTGACAATGCTTTTCATTATACTCAATACCATAACGATTATTTCACGCATATATACTACTTCTGCTACCATTTTAAATTTAATGAAAAATATTTGTAATTAATTTAAAATCAAATAAAATTGCTTTCTATGTTTACTATTTAGTTATGCGAAAAAAAAAAAAAAAAAAAACGAAAAACGTAACAAAAATATATGCCCCTCTATAACTGTACAGTTATGCTTCAGTATATTTTAAATTTTTTTTTTTTTTTTTATTTAAATAAATAAGTAAAACGATATATGTAAGTTTATCATTTCTAATTACAATGATTATGCATTATGATTAAATTTCCTCCAACTATATAACTGTTATGATGTATGCAATTTGTATGCACTATATTCACAATTTTCACTATAAAATCATGGTTAATCTGAGGATATGTATTGTATTACACAGTTATCGTTGTAAAAAAATTATGATTAACTTCGTATTATTTTTATTTATTATTATTAACTTCGCTTAATAATGATATATTTGTAATTTATTATCCAAATATCGCTATAAATTTGGAATTAATTGTGAAATTATGATTAATTTTACTTAATAAAAATATATTTGCATGTATTATATAGTTATTCTTGTAAAAATACGATTTCTCATAACTATATAGTTGTTAGGGTGCATGTATTTTTGTTAATGTATTTATATCAGTTCAGTTCAACATGTAACATAATCGTGATAACGTATTATAGTGTATGATTCAATTGCATACAGCAATTATCTTATTAATTAACTTAAAATTAAACTTAAGAATTCTAATTCTTCCGAAAATGTGAACTTCTTACTTTAAGACTTTAAGAAGAAGTTTACATTTTTTTTTTTCATTTCTGTTAATGATAGTGATAATTGAAACAAATATTTTTAAATGTTTTTAAAATTTTAATAAGAAAAAAAAACTTCTCATTTTTATCTTCTGGTCTACAATTTATTAAACAAATAATAAATTTAGTAAGAAAATTGAACAGTGAAGCAAAGTTTCTTTTTTGAAATTTTAGTGCAGAAAAAGGCAAAAAGCAAACAAATGACAATAAAATTTATCGCAATGATAATTTGCGGTTATAATGAAATCTTGAGAAGTTAAAAATGAAAAGAAAAAAATAATTTTTTAATTTTTTTTGTCGAAAACTGGAAGATCATAAGAGAGAAGTGAAAAAGAAAAGACTGGAATATAAGTTGAAAAAGAAAAGTTGTATCTACCTTTTTATTTATGTTTTTTTTTTTATTCACAGTCGAGCATAATTAAATATCCAATAATTATTTTTATTATTAAATGCTCGGAAATTATTTAAATAATCAAAAATCGAAAAAAAAAAACCAAAATATTTAAAAGTAGAAAACTCCGTTTTTTGCACCAAAATATTTCGAATTACTTTTAAATTTGCAGTGTAATTAAAACATGAATGCTTCTGTTTATAATTAGCTGTAAAAATTGATTAATTTAAATAAAGCAATTCATATTGTTGTTACAGTTCATTTCATCATTATGATCAAAAAGAAATGAACCGATCCGTAATTACATCATCGAGACTAATCTGATATCCCTAAATCTACCCCTGTTTAATCTGATCCATACATTTCTCGTCTACCGATCCCTCCTCTTCTTTCGCATTTGGCAGAAAGCCGAAAGACATCGATCATAAACATATCATTGACTCAATGACCCTTGAACTTGTCATCATCATCATCACTACTCAAGAGATATGCAACACTTGAGATGAATGAATAAAACAAACGTCAAAGGTATCGGATCAGGAAGAAGCCGGAGAAGATCAAAGGAATAAAAGCATTTCAGTTTTTCTTTTCTTTTTTTCCTCCATAACTCTTTTGATGATAAGTTAGTAACACACAATGATAGCGGTATTTTTCGCACGGATGATGATCAAATGAGTCATAAAATTGAAACAATCAAAGAGGAAAATAAAAATTATTCATTTAATAGGCATTAGAAAATCATTACACATTATTATTGTGATTATTATGTTATTGTTATTGCTATTGCTACTGTTATAATTATTATTAATTGTGACCTCATGCACTTTACAACTCATTAATTTCGATTATCTATTAATTTCATGATAAATCATAATTATTTCTTTAGAGATATGATATGGCAAGTGTTTGAACTGGATGATTAAATAGAAAAATTGAAATCTTATCATTTATTTTCGTTTCTTTTTGTTTTAATTATTGATTTTTGTTTGAATATGATAATTATTGATGAGATAATAAGTAATGGGGTGCTAAAGAGATCAAAAATTACCCTTATCATACAAATATCTGTAATTTGCATTACAATTTATCAGTACTGCTGTAAGTTTTGTAACCTTTTAACTCTTAATATCACATATTCTAAACTGTATATTTCAAAATGTATGAATTATTATTAAAAATTATGAAGTAAATTTTTGTAAACTATATTTTTATCATTGTATTTTAACAATGATAACAGATAAGAAGTTTTTTTTTTTGTAGACACATCTTTAAGATTATCCTTTATTAAAATGGCCAAATAGAAATGGAAATGCAAATTTTACCAATGTGTGATAAAGTTGAAGTGTATCTGAGCGGATATTGGAAGACAAAAGGATGGGATGTGACACATGTGACAATCATATTATCCGATGACATTTTAGACGAGAATGCTCGAGATCTTAAAGAATGGACGAAGAAGAAAGAAATGAAAACAAAGAGAATTGAACATTTGCATAAAGAGTTAGAAAAATGAAAAAAAAAAGGAAGGATGGATTATTTGAGGGTATATAGTTTCAGTAGCAATAACTCATAATAAAGTAAGCTCCTCTAAATGACCCAATTATTTATTCATTTCACAATATTGCTTTATCAGTTAGTTTTTCATTGTTTGTCATTTAATGATCATCTTTATTGATCATAAATGAAGAAATAAACAAGCAAACAAATAAACAAATATAATTGCTGAATAAAACTAATGATGATCGTAGTGTATAGCAATCAATGATAGTTGTATGATATTTGCATATTGTTTTTTTTTTTCCCTGCAAAATTTGCATTTCCTCTCTTTTTTTTTGGTCCTCCTTTTTCTCATTTCAATTTTATATTGTTAATTCTTTTCAGTTCTAAATTTTCTTTCCTTTTTTCTTTTTAATTAAAAAAAAAAAAAATGAAATTGATAATATAAATGAATAAATATAATTCATGTATAATAAATAAATGAT
Organism: Setaria digitata; assembly: GCA_003640385.1. Taxonomy (NCBI): domain Eukaryota; kingdom Metazoa; phylum Nematoda; class Chromadorea; order Rhabditida; family Setariidae; genus Setaria; species Setaria digitata. The sequence goes on along the minus strand of RCAB01000052.1, from coordinate 155,299 downwards.
TTTTAATGGAAAAAAAAAAGCAATATAAAATAAATTAAAAAAATTAGCAGCAACAGTAATGATAATTTGTAGCATCAAATTTCTTTTTTATTTTATCATCTTATTTTCAAAAAATTTTTATAACATTTATTTTTTTTTTTTTTTTGGTTATGCGAAGTTACTAAATGTGTTCATACAATGTTCCAACCACAGTACATGATATTAAATAATCAGTGAAAATAATGCTAATAATTAATTAGATGAAGTTTGTTCCATATCGGTAAAAATAGTATTTGTTGCTGATAAAATGAAAGGATATTAAATTAATCTAAATTTCTAGGTGAAACAGGATAAATAAACATATTAATAATTTAAATCCAATTATTTTTATCATCACTATTTCATACTTTATTTGCTAAATATGCTCAAGTAATGATTTCGATGATAATAATGATAATAGCAAGTGATATTTTGCTTAAATATGATCATATTTTGCATGGTTTTCCACTTGTTCTGAAAGCTACCAATTACTTGTCTGATGATAGCATTGAACTATAAAATAGTTGAAGATTTAATAAAAATAAAAAATAAAACTAAAGTGCTTCTATTTTTTCAATATTATATTATATATTATGAAATTATTACCCAGCAAAATTACATATTTCATTTTTTAATAAACTAAAAAGATCTCAGTAATATATTTCACTCTTATTTATATTACCGCTACAATCACTATTATTGTCAATATCATTGTTCTAATAATTATCATTATTTTTACATCATCTAGCAAATTTTGCTTTTTTTTTTTTTTCAAAGTAAATACAAAACAAAAACAAAAAATAGCATCATCTGTAATTATTTTCTTTAGAATAATATGAAAAGAATATAAGCCTACGTACTTGTTGCATAATTATTCTAATCGTAATAATGATTAAATTGCCATAAAAAAAAAAACTTCTTTTAATATTTGCGTTAATTAATTGCAAAAAAAAAAAACATTTCCTCAATTTATCAGTCCCTTTTATTGCTTCTTAATAAGGAATTTCCATTAGTATTTTATACAATATAAGCAGCATCTGCTTCGATTGAAGAACAGTTGTAAAAATTGACACATCTGATGGCAACAACTTTCTCTAAGCAATACAGAAACGAATAAAGCAATTAAATGTTTGTTGTTTCGTAAGTTTATCATTTACGGAATGATCATTGAATGATGACGAAACAGTATGATGATATGAAATTACTATTCATTACTTTTTATGATATGATAAAAGATGGGAGAAAAAAAAAAAAAAAAAGGAAATAATTTTTAAATTGCATTATTACAATTTTGTTATGATATAAATGATATGATATGATATGATATGGAGTTATTTCTAAATTATATATTCATTATGATGGGATTAAAATGGAATCATTTTTGTACCACATTATTGTTATGGTGGAAAATAATTTTTTGAACTCTTTAATGCTTTCTCTATGATATAATAGAAAATTATTTTTGAATTAAGCGAGTTATGATATGCTATGATATGATAAGATGCAAAATTACTGCTAAATTATATTATCATGATAAGTTTGTATTGTTCTTATGATTATCGTCAATTTTTTTTTGTAATCTTTAGTCATACTTTTTTACTTTTTACATTTACATTTTATTCGTCCTATTTTTTGAGTTCAAGCTGAACTGACACGCTGATCTTGATACTGAGATTGGTGTTTAAGTTGATATTACTGCTGGTTGCTTGATGAATTACTTCAAAATGTTAATTATTTCTCCTGAAATTAAAAAATTTGTCATTAGATAAAATAATTCTATTGTTTGGTTAGCATCATTTTGTATGATCTTATCATATTTATTATCACTTCTATTATCATCTATTGTAAATGTTATTCTGAACCAAAGAAAATTTAGAACTGCAGGAGATTCTAATAAAATACAATTGATATTTCCACTGATTGATGAAAAATGATCATCATTATTCATCATCACTATTTTCCAGCATAATCATTCCGTATTTGTTGTCAACACCATTATCATTATCGTCACCATCTTTACTGTCTTCATTTTTGATAAATGTATTGATTGATGATCACAAAGATTTATAATTGATATGATCGACGCTTGTTAATGATAAAATATAATTATTACTATTTCTCATTGACATCATCGTTGTCACTACTGCTAAATATCATTATTGCATTTAAGGTATGAAAATGATTATTTTCGTAATTATTATAATTTTCTTTCTTTTCTGCTTTCTCATTTACTCTGTTTTTTGCCTTCTTCCATTGCAACTAATATGAGAGAAACTTAATTAAATTAATAAAATTCTCATCTGTAATTCATCAAATCCCAATTCTAGCTAGTGTTGGGAAACAATAATCATAGTTATACCATAATAACTGCCATAAATGATTGACTATTTTAAGTAAAAAAAGTTTTCTCATTTTTTTTCCATGATCATATTCTAATCATTGAATGATAATTTCTTAGCATAATAAGGTGTTTAGCTAAGGCTTAGAAAAGAAAAAAAGAAATGTGTAATATATTAGGAATTATAATAAATAGGAAGAAGGAATGATTAGTATTAACTTGAAAGAAAAAAAAAAAAAAAAAAAGGGAAGGAAAATGAAAATTGATGTCAACTGGAGAAATTTTTAATTGACCATTTTAACTGTCAACATCAGTGTGACATTTGTCACACAGTTCATCCACTGGATCAAATAAAACAAATAAATAAATACAGGAAAAAAATAGAAAGATGCAAGAATGAAAAAGAAATTAAAATAAAAGGCTTTTATTTTAAGATATTAACTAGAAAGATTAAAAAAAAGCTACTAAATAAAATACATTTAAAGTTTAAAAAAAAAAAAAAATGAACAATTGTGTATCATCGTGGCTTAAGTATTTCCATGTATTTTATGCACTTTGATAATGGTCTGAAAATTTGTTAGTGGGAATGATAAATGAGTGGTAAAATAAAAGAATGCATAACTTCAATGATAAATTTCAGTCTTTCAGTGAACGAAGTTAGAAAATGAATGAAAGAAAATTACACTAAATGCATTATTGTAACTATAAATAAATATAGTTGTAACATAATGTTAATGTTGCTAATGATAATGATAAAGATGATAAATAATAATAGTCAGTCAGTTTTTAAATTGATTTCGACATTTATCATTAGACAACTAAAGCAATTATTTATTTGCTTGTTTCGAAGAAATAATTAGTTGGAAGACTTTTTGGATGTAATAATTAGGACATTTAATGAACATTATTGCAGTGCTTTCTTTTTTACTAAGGCTTAAATATATTTATACCATATTTAATATTTGAATAAAATTTAAACTCTTTAAATGACAATTAAATGAGATAAGATAGACGGAATTTAGTATTATTATTAGTAGTAGTGATAATAATATATTAAAAATGATTAAAATAGTGCATTTATTTGTAAAAATTGCTCTTTATGCGAACGCTTTAATTTGCAATAGATTTAAAAAATAAAAATCTTTTTTATTTCGAAAAGCTCTATTTTTTTTTTCTTAAAAAAAGTTATTCTACTTTGACAGTTTAAAATTCAATCGATGATGAATTTTTTTTTTTTTAATGCCTATCCTGATCTGATCGGATCAAAGTCGATCCTGATCGGATCAGGATAAGAAGTTTCTTTTTTCTTTTCGCATATTTCATCCATCGTTTCGAAACAGATAAAACAATACGAAGATTATCCGTGACATTACTGGCCAGAATAATTCGCAACAGTGATGACCACGTAAGATAAATAACGATTGACCTTAATGTTTGGTCCATCAATAGTTGAAGAAAAGGTTTAAAATAGTGATCAAAATTAAAATTTAAATACATTATTGCAAAAAAAAAAAAGAAAAAAACAAGAAAGAAAAAGTTTTTTTTTAGATAAAATTATAAATTAAAATTTTAATTCACTAAAATTCTATACGAGTTTTTTCTTCTTTTTTTTTTTTTTTTTTAATTTTCATTTTCTCTTCGTTACTATTTGCACCGTTTGAAATTAGCAGCATCATGATGGATTATAACAATAATCATCCTTCATTGCACATTATCAAGTGTGAGAGCCATTAATTAGATTAATTACTTAAACGATCAGTATAACATATTTTGTTGGGAAATAATGAAGGTCAAAGGTCATTTGCTTGCCGCAACATTCCACAAATTTTGCATAAATCATTTTATATATGTAAATATTTTTTGAATTTTCCACAAATAATCAGCGGCTAAATTAATAGTTTCATCATATTCTTCGGAAATAAAATATGTGAAAAAACAAAGAAGGAAAAAAAAGAAGGAGAAGAAGAGGAAGAAGAAGAGGTGGAGATGAGGGATGAAATGGAGTAGAAGGAGGAGATGAAAGATAAGGTCGAGTAGGAGAAACAAGGTAGAAGATGAGGTCGAGTAGGAATGGACGGAAAGAAGAGGTCGGGTTTTGGGAAGTGATAGTTGGGGAAGTTAATAAAATGATCTGATTAAGCATGCACTGAATCTGTTGAATTCTAAGAGGTCAAGTTTGGGAGATGGTTGGGATGGTTAGTAAAATGACCTGATTAAGGATGTATTGAATCTGTTGAATTCTTTCCTCAGAGATTTCAAAGTACTGTGAAAATTGCTTGTACTGTGGTGCGGTCGGTCTGTTTTTCACTTTATTCATTATCCTTTACCAAATTATTTCATGAAATTTTCTTTATTTTTATATTTTGCATTTGTTTATTTACTTGTTTGTTTGTTTGTTTTTCAAATTTTTATCCTTTCATGTTGTTACTGTTACTGCATAGTGTAAATGTTACTTGTTTATGCAGTTTTACCATAACAAATGTGTTGATTTGTCCACTAAAATTGAAAAGTAATTAATTACAAAATCATGAAATTAAAATACATATATAATGATAGTAATAATTATTATAAAAAATCACTTTCCTTTTTCAAATCTTTCTCATTTTTTTTTTTTTTTCATTTTTTTTAACAGAACTTCAAATGATTATATATATGTTGCAGTTGATTTTTTAACTTCAATTTTTTTTTCCGTTTTTTGTTTTTTTCTTCTCTCTCATTTCTTTGCGCTTTTTCTTTCTATTCAATGCATTCTCAAAGGATTTTTTGGTTACAAAAAAAAAAAAGAGAAAAAGAAAAAAGGCAAAACTTTTCTCGAGTATAATTCCCGATGGAGTTAAGAAAATTCCTTTGATTTTTACATTTCGAACTTCATTTTGAATTTTTTTTTCTTTTTGTTTTTGCGTCACAAATCTTCAAATGTCTTTTTTAACTTTTTTTTTTATTTTTATTTTTCTCTCCCTCTCTCGCTCTCTCTCTCTCTTTCTTCTACTTGTACTTTGATGTTAAGCGAATTGTGAAATGATAAAAAAGATAAAAGATTTTTGATTTCGGCTGGTGAATATGCGAAATTTTGATTTGAATGGCAATTTTTCAAAATAAGCAAACTTCAAACTTTCAATATGTAAAAGAAAAAAAAGGAAAGAAGAGAAAGGAGAAGTTTGTGATATGATCTTTGTTGCAAATTTAAATTTTCCATAAGCATTTTAGAATAATTTCTCATGAGCAAATAAAAATATTCCCTTTAGGATAAGAAAGAAAAAGAAAAATAAAAGCAATACAAGTATGAAAAAAAAAAACCGAAAAAGTTTTCCTTTTTTTTTCCTTTTTAAAAAAAGATAAAATAAAATAAAAAGAATAAAAAAGAAACTACTCCTTTGAGAAGGAAAAAAAAAAAAAAGAAAAAATCCTTTTTTCTCTCTCCCTCCCTCTCTCTCTCTCTTTCTCTCTCTTTTATTTTTGCAATATATGAAACAAAATCAATCAGATATTGCTTGCTAATCATTTATCATAAACTTATAAAAAAAAAAAAGAAAAGAGGAAAAATGTGTAAAGGAAAAGGAAACGAAATAACAAATCAAGTGATCAATTTTAAATTACATTTTTATTCGATTATCCATTTTTGCATTTTATCATATATAGTAATAAAATATTTAACAATTATCAATTAATTTTATTAAAAAAAAAAATTTCCCAATAACATTTTGCCTTTGTACCTGTTTTTTTTTTCTTTTTTTGTTTATCTTTTTAACATTCATTTTTGCTAATATTTATTTACAAATTTATCTAGCATTAAAATGCTAAAAATATTTTGAAGCACGTTTGATATCAGAAAAGAAAAAGCATTTTATTTCAAGTTTTAGTCAGTCTTTTTTTTCCAATTTATTTCTCTTTCCCTTATTTCATTTTTCCATAAAAATGAAAAAAAAAAAAAAGATTTAAACCTCTTTATTCCAATTAACCTGTTTATTTACCCGTTTCTTTCATTCATCCGTTTCTTATAAATGTGAATACTGTAAATAAGTAAACATTTTGAATGATTCTCTTAACTTCTGCTTTTAGCAGCAACAGTAGTCATTTCGAGTATATTTTCTTCTTAATATATATTTTGATTAATTGGTTAAATTATTTGAAAATTTTGAAAAATTTTCAAAAAAAAAAAAAAAAAGATATTCAATAGCTGCGATTAGCTAGTTGTAAGAAATGATACTACCTCTCATTTATTCATTTTAACATTTTGTTAAATTTTTGCCAACTTATCAAATTAAATTCTAGTACTTATTTATTTACATGCGCAATTACTTTCAATTTTTTCAAATTTCACATATTTATTGTTTTTTATAAATTATTTTTCTTTTTTTTTTCTTAATGCTCATTTTAAACGAATAATTTTTTTCGTTATATCATTTCTTACCCATTAGGCTTATCAAAAATGACTGTAAAAGTAAAAATAACGAAGGAAAACGAAAAAATTCATTTCAGTTTTTCGATTCATTCTAATATTTTCACATAAGTAGGTGAATTGGCGCCTAATTTCATCTTATTTCTCATAAAAAATTGCCAATTACTGATTTAATCTTGTGTTAATTATCGGTAGAAATTCTCATACTAATTTATTGAGCATCATTAAATGGTCCAAATAACTGATGTTAGTTATCTATAACAACTACAATATGAGATACGGTAAAATGAAATTTACCGTAAATTTATGCTATTATCATTAGTTGAGTAAAATTTATTATTGTTTCAGATTGCTCTATCATACAAGCAATGACAATTAATTTATTTTAATTGCTATCATACGTCAGTAGCAAGTTTCGGGAGGATCATTAAAATTCAACATTAACAATATCAAATGATAGCATCTCTCGTCTTTTTTTTTCGCATTTAACAAATTTTCAAGGTAAATTTCATAAAAAATTAACTGATGGTTTGAGGTTTTGGAAGAAAAAAAAAAAAAAAAATAAGATCACGGAGAGGAAATTATGACGTACGATAAATTATTGAAATGTCACTTTTAATTAATTTAAATTCAATTTTCAGTTGCTATTTTAAGTTGAATTTTGGAAAAGCTGGCAGCATTTGCGAATAGTAAATAAAATTTAGCGTCGAATAAATTTGAAATAGAATAGAGACTTAGGCTTTCTTTTAGCACAAATAATTAGTAGCTTCGTGGAAAATTCATTATAGTTTTAAAATTAGCATTAGAAGGGAAATATTTATTCGCTAGCAATTGTAATTTCTAAGTGAATTCTCGGCAAACTTTCGGGAAACATTTTATACTAAAATTGTGTATTTAGAAAATTTTCAATTAAACCTAAAATATATTTCAATGGCATAATGCGATGACATTTTACCTGTCATAATTAATTTTGATAAATTTAAAGCTTGAAGCATGACATAAAATTAGTCATATAGTACACACTGCAGAGTCTCTCTCTTAAGCTTTACGATCACTTTTACGGCATCTACACTTTACTCAGCATACCTGAATCTACTGATGGTGTAAGATCTATGATAATAGTCTTCTCTTCCCATTTCTTACATTCTGTTATCACTCAATCATTTTGTGGCATTTGGCCTTGATCATAATGGAAGGTGTATTTTAAGCTTCATTTCTAACTTTATAATCTGCTTATTACATAATTCCTAACTTTGAACTCCTATCATTTCAAAAAAAAAAAAAAAAAAAAAAAAACTTAGTCATATCAATTACCGCTTATTATTAAATTTACACATTTTCATTCCGTTAAACTTCTATCCTTTTTTTTTTTTTTTTTCATTTTCTTTCCTGTCTTATCACTGATGAAATTGTAATCTGTGAGTGAGACAATTAGCAATTCGTAATTAAATTAGCCTATTTGAAGAAACAAAACAGAAGTTCCTTAGAGCCTTAGAGCAGTCATGCAGCAAGTAACAATTCCTTAGCCATCTAACTAGTTACACCTTCACTTTCTCAACCTTTCCACCTGTTCTCTTGCCTTCTTGTTGAACAAAATTTCAGCTTAAATGCCTAAGCCTTTTCTTTTTTCGATATAATTCTAACTCTGTCAAATATCCATTTGTCTGTTTCAGCATATACATTTGTATATATTTGAATAGTATTTGTTATGCATATAATACTATTCAAATATCAGCCAACCACTTTAAAGTGATATTGCTTTTTTTTTTATCAGTGATAAATGTGCTAAGCATAATATATAGATAAAAATTAAGTGTATGTATGCATATGTGAAATAAATGTATAAAAAAGGTTGATATTATTATCACCAATAAAAAGATAAACTAATTTTAAATATGAGCAAAATGCAATTTCTTATTTTTATTATTATCATCTTTTCTCGGGAGAAGAAAGTTTTTCCGAAGATAGCAGCTACTCTGTCATCCAAGTAAAGGATTTTCAGATTTTCAAAAAAAAAAAAAAAAAAAAAAGGAAAGGAAAGAATTATTAATAACTCTACTAAATAAATTTGAAAATCTGTTAAAAATGAGTTGCAATTTTTTTTTTTTTTTTTTTGCATTTTTATTTCGCAAAAATTCATTTTATAATTATCTTATAGCTTTCGCTTGCAATTTAATTGTTAATTTTTATTTTTCTTCTGTTTTTGATACCTCTTTGTTCCAAATTTTTTCCGGTCTATTTAATAATTTATGCATGCGAATATATACAAATATGATAATTAGGTTCGAAACAAAGGAAACGAAAATGGGAAATTTAAAAATTTTCTTCTTTAATTTTCCAAAATTTCGGGATTAATTATTTAAATTAATTATTGTACAAATTGAGCTAAGCTAATTGCAGCAATTATCATCCACTATTAAATGCCTCATTTGCATTATTATAGTACTACTGATAAAAAAAAGAAAAAAAAAAAAAACTTTTGTAGAATTTTTTTTTTTTTTTCTGGCTATTTCAAAATTAATAAAAATGAAGCTAACTGATTTGCATCTAATTCGGAATTTTAGTTGAAATTTTCTCATCTTCCAGTTGAGAATTGTTTAACAGGCGCCAAGAATAATTGAAAAATTGTCATTTTTAACCATTCCAAATGATACCATCTCGTACCAAACTCTCTCTCTGTCCATTTTGTCTTTCTTCTTTCCAACAACTTTATCATTAACTCTTCGGTCAGAATTTTCCCTCTAATATTGTTTCTTTGTGCTTTCAAAATTTTCATTCCTTTAAAATGAAACTGATTTATTGAATTTAAAAACAGTTGTTGTTCATTCGATAACTGCTACATACATATATGTTGCTGAAAAAAAAAAAAAAAAAAAGTTGAAATTATTTCAATTAAATTAATATTTATTATCCAAAAAAAAAAAAATTTCCTCTTTATTTGCTCTTTCTCAACTAGTAATTAATCAAATAAATTTTGATAAATTTTTATTAAATAAATCTTCATATCTCTAAATTTGAAATTTCATGCACTAACAGTTATAAAGCCTGAAAGGCAAAGATGCAATTAAAGGAAATTTTCGCGAAGCATATAAAATTCATTTAAATAAAAAGAATTAAAATTAAATGAAATTATATTTCAGTGTTTGATTCTACTGGTGTATTTCCTGAATTGGTAGTGTAAAATTAATTTTTCGCTCTTTTTTTTTTTAAAGTTTTCATTTGGAAATTTTACAATTTCATTACTCGAAAAATTTTCTAAATTTTTTAACTTAATCACAAAAAAAAAAGATGGAAAAAATTTTTGCTTACCAAAGGAAAGAGAAGAAAAAAATTTAGATGCTTGCAAACTTATTTAAGAAAGAAAGTTAAATAATTTCCTTTCCGTGTTTTTTTCTTTTTTAGTTTCAAAATTGTATTAAAATAAGCATTAAAATTTTAACTGTAACAAATGCTGCTAAATAAATATATTTAATAAATAATCGCAAATAAATATATTTCTTCACAACTATTTCGCACAAAACATTATTTTCTTTGTTTTTAATTTAATTCTAATCAAATTAATTTATTTATTCGATCACTTAAAGACTGTTTCATTTGAGAATTATTACGCAATTGATACTAAAAACGGATAAATACTTATAACACTTTCTCCCATTTGATTTCAAATTTAAAGAAATTCAAAACCTGAAAAAATATGTACGAAAATGAAATTTTTTTTTATTGATTAAGCAGCAAAAATTATTAATTAGAAATGGTCCTTCATGCTTAATTTAAATTTCTGCCATTCACTTCATGTATGCTGAGTATTTACGTCTACGTGTGTGTGTGCGTGTGTGTGCACGTGTGTGTGTGTGTGTGTGTGTGTGCACGTGTGTGGTGCACGTGTGTGCGTATTTTCGTATAATATATAAAGGTGTTATTCAATGAATTTTAACTTTCTTCTTTTTCACACCCTCTACTGTCTCAAATATTTTGCTTTTACTTCTTTTCCAAAATTTTTTACTTTAAAAAGTCTTTCGCCTCCTCACCCTCCCTCTCTCCCTCTCTCCCTTCTCTCTCTTTCTTTTTAAAATATTTGTATAAGTAAATATTATTAGAAAAAAGAAGAGAATCAAAAAAAAAGAAGGATTTAAAAAACGAAAAAGGCAAAAGAATGAAAGTTAAAATGCATTGAGAAAATAAAGGAGTTTAAATAAAAGTTTAATTATTTTGAAGTGGAATATTGCTGTTTATTTATTATTATTATTATTATTATTATTATTATTATTATTATTATTATTAATTATTATTATTATTATTCATTAAAACTGAAAAAATGAATGAATGACCGAATGAATGATTCTTTCTTTTCATTTTTCACTGCTCCTGAATAAGCGAAATAATTCAAATGATTAAAATTTTAATTATGTTAGCTCCACTATCATTCTATTATCTCAGAGCTCTAATCAATTGATAATAATAGCAATAATGCTAAATAAGCGTATGATAAAGCTTTATTGATAAGGTCAAGAAGGAAAAATCTAGTGATATGATGATAAGGAATATTTGAAAATTGTTGTATTGATTGCAGATATAACAAATTGTAAATGATGACAAACAATATTGAGCAAAAATTAAACAGTTTTTAGAAATAATAAAATTTCATGAAAAAAAAAATGAATTTTAAAAGGTTGAAATTTTCATTTTGCCAATTTATTTCTTTTTTTTTTTTTCCTACAACAATATGGAACAGATTTATCATTAATGACAGCAATCATTTGACGACAGCTTATCAATGATGAAGACAAGAGAACTTTTACATTTCTTTACAATTGTTTCTAATAAAATTTAACATTTCAATTTAATTATTCAAACTATCATAAACGACAAAAGGTGTAATCGTTCCATCAGACATAATTGTAGCCACACACTAAAGGTCATTAATTAACTTTTATAATTATTGGAATATGCTATCTGCGTATGTGAATATAGGCGAAGATATTTGTGGATAAGAAAAATGATAAAATGAATTTTTGTCGTTTATTTGGCAAACGAACAATTAAAAATAATGTATTGAGAATTAATAGGAGAATAAAAGTGAAATGAAAAATGAAATAGATTAAATCTTATTTCGAATATTTTATTCATAAATAATGAAAATATTCGTCATTTTCCGTTTCAATAATTTATTTACGAAAATAAGTTCTCTGTTTTTTTTTTTTTTTTCAATATAATTCATTATTGTTTTTAAAGTTATTTGCAAAAAATATATATTTATTTTTGCAAATAATTTTTTATAATTTATGAATAAAAAAATATAAATTTGCCTAATTTAGCAATGAAATTACGAATTACAGTTTATTATATTTTTGCATATCTATATGTATTGTAAGAATCTTACTAATATAGCAAGAGATATTCTTACACTTATAATTTACTATATTTATAACTCAATGCTTGTTTATGTAATTAATCGAAAATTTTCATTTAGAGTTCTCTTATTGTTTTTGTTAGCAATAATGATAAAATAATGATTTTTTAAAGAAATATTCGTGATATGTTGAGCTATTTCCTCATTTCATACCTTTCTTCTCATTTTTTTTTTTTCTGCTTTTTCTTATTTCTTTTTTTTTTCATTTTTTTTTTTTTTATTTTTTATTTAGATTTTTATTATTCGGCGCAAGAACGATTGCGAATAGACTAAGAAGAGACATATCGGCTACCCATCAAATAATAAATGAATATTTTCTAACGGTCTCATTGTCGGATATGCATTTTTTTTTTGGCTTTTCCTTTTACCTATGCAAATTTTTGCCTACAAGCTTGGCTAATATATATAATATTAGCCAAGTTTAGCTTATTAACTGTATAACGATATTTGTAAAAAAAAAATAATTTGTTGAGCTAGCTTATTTTGCATACTAAAATGTGCAAATTTTATTATTTGTGAGATTAGCTGATTGTTTGAGAAAATAACGAAAATATTTGAGAAAAAAATTTAAGTAAAATTAATTTTTTTTTTGTTAATAACTAGTAGTGCTATATTTTCTGTTTGTTTAGACTAGCTTACTGTATGCTGAATAACCGTAATCAGATTAGTTGAGCTAGCTTACTGTATAAAAAATGGCAACTTTATATTTGTTTAACTCTAGCTAGTGATAAATAAGAAGTGCCATATTTGTTTGGCTAGTTAGTCTGTCATGATTAAGTGCTGCAATATTTTAATTCATTACTTTGAGTGAATAATTAGAGTGCATTACTGTGTTATTAATCTCTGAAGCACTTATTAAGATTCATTTAGTTTTGGTATTTGTAATTGTCTGATATATTTGACGATAAAAGCTACTCGGTAAAAAATAATAGCTGTAATAATTTTAATATAATAATATAACAATGGTTTCTTTTTTTTCCTGTATAATAATGCTTGTTTAAAATTCTAATAGTTCCAAAAATTTATTGAAATTAATAAATTTCGTTCAAATTCATCCATATTGTAATTCTTTTCAGGATAATTTTTACTTTAGATTGATTATTCGCTGATAATTTGTTAGATGATTTAAGATTAGAGTAAGCTTTTGCTTCCTTTTACTCAGGATTTTTTTTTTTTTTTTTTTTGCATTTTAATCATTACACTATCTTTGGTTTGGATAGTTGAGACTTTCAAATTACATTAACAGTATTGTCCTTCATCGGATCATCTTTTTATTTCGAACTTTCTTGTTTATCATTAAATTTAAGATGATGAAATTAGAAAAAGGAAAAGGAGAAAAAATTAAGACGAAGCGATAAATTGAATGTTAACTAAAATTTGAAATGAGCCGGAAATTGAAAATTATAAATTTTGAATTAGAAATCTCGGCCGAAGATATATTTTCCGGTCAAATTATTTAAAATCCTCGTCATTCTGTTTCTTCAAAATAGCCAGCCAATTGAAAATGTCAATTCCAATTGATCATGTTATGAGAGGATTGGTGTTCAGTACTTGGATGTAAAATAATTCTAGACAATTCCCACTTGCACCCTAGAAAAGTTTAATCTACTAAGAGAGAGAGAGAGAGAGAAAGTGACTAGCGGGATTTTACGGCAGCTTAGTAGTACTTGGTCTACCTTTAACATAGACAATTGAGAATTTGTAGATTAGATTAGCATTATCATTCTTTGATTTATATTTTTGTATAATTCTTTTTTTTTTTTAATTCTTTAATTCTATAATTATTGTAATAATTTTTTTCCGTTCTTTTCTTCCTTTTTCTTTTTTTTTTTTTTTTTTTCTTAAATTTCGTTAAAAATATCTTAGAAAATTTGCCGTTCCGAGCGGTATTTCCAAGGTTAGACTTCATGCTGTGCAATTGGAGAAGAATTGTTTCGATTCAATTGAACAGTTTAACAAATTTACATTCACATTTCCCGTAGTTATTTAGAAAGAAAAAAAAAAAAATTGAAAACATTGAGTTCATGTATATTCTTTCTTTCCCAAAATTTAGCAATTAAATGAACAAAATTATTACATAAATAAATAGCCTTGCAGCAACGGATAATTAGCAACAAACAGTATTAATTAATTAATTAATTGGTTGGCTTTTTTTTATTTTTTTGTTTTTATGTATTTTTCAATAAAGTCTAATTTTCATAATTTTAACCCGTTATTCCATTTTGCAATTTATGCAACATTCAAAATTCTTCCCTATAATTAGATTAGTCAGTCCAATTTAACTGATAAAATAAAAATTTCTAATTTAGTAATTTTTATTATTGTTATGGAAAAAAATACAAAAATTGTTTCACATGATTTTTTTTTTTGTCATTTTTCCTTCCTGTATATGCTTTTGCATGTAAATTTAATTGTATTTTAAAATATTAGAAAAAATTTCACCATTCCTTTTCTCGTTTTACATTTGCTTAAATTAGAAATGAAAATTTATTAAAATTAATTCAATGAAAAGAACGTTATTTTTTTTTTTTTTTTTTTAACACGGAATGACCAACTGATTGATTGACTTATTAATTTGAGCCATTGTTGATACATCAACACAATCCAAAATACAACTGCATAGGTATCACTGATAAAATGATAAAAAAAAATAATAATAATGCTATTTCTATTATCTTCTCTTTTCCTGTTTTTCCTCCTATTCTGATTTCAAATTTAAAAGAAAAATAAAAAAAAAAAAACTAAATTTTTCTTTTTGCAATTTTTTTTTTAGTCGAAAATAAAAAAGCGGTGTTGAAAAGTTGCGATAAAAATGTATGAGATGAATGACACTTCTCATTGTCAAATAAATCCTAATTTTTTTTTTTTCCTTTTAACGAAATGATTTTTTTTTTTTTAATTTAAGTTGAAGATAAAAAAAAAGTTTATTTTCAAGTATTTTCAGGTCACAGGAATTTTTGTGCAATTTAAATTGTTTCAAAGGTAGAATAGGAAAATAAAATTAAAAGAAGAAAAGAAGCAAAAAAAAAAAAAAAAAGAAAAAAAAAAGAAAAAGAAAGAAGAAGAAGAAGAAGAAAGAACGGAAGAAAGAAAGATTGGATAGGTGAAAATTTAAAGATAATATTTATTTGGCTATAAAATTAATTTCAACAACATTAACATCATTAATTGCTGCAACAATAAAACGATTATTACAACTGTTATTTTTATTCCTAATACAATTACCATACAGATATTAGTAACTGTACTAATATTATTATGGATAATTTATGGATCCAAAATGGTTCAAATTCAAATAAAATATTAATGATGCCACCACCACCGCCATCATTATCGCAACAGCAACAACAACAACAACAACAACCAACACATCCAGATGCTCGTTGGTGTATTTATCCTGCATTAAATTCCGGACAAATTTCCGGAAATTTTGGATATCTTTCTGGCATTATTAATAAAAATAATGTAAACAGCAATAATAATACAACTGGTTCATCATATTCACAACAAATCGTTTCAACATCAACACCATCATCATCATCATCGCCATCATCATCATCATCATTATCATTATCGCTATCTTGTCATCAACAACAAAATAATGCTCAACCATCAATAGCTACCAGTAAATGTTCCAATTCTCTTGCATCTACTACTAATAATAATAATAATCCAACAATAAGCACAACGGCAACTACCGGTCCTACTACAGCAACTATTCCTGGTGCAATCAAAAATTTGATAAAAATGGAAAACAAATCAATCGATACAGCACTTCTGATAAATTCGGTTCGTTTTTAACTTCTAACTTTTTATTTTCTTTCCATTTTGTTTACAATTTCAACGCTTTCGCTTCTTTTCCTGTTTTTTTTTTTCCTTCGAAAGTAAAACTTTTTCTTTTTCTTTTTTTTTTTTTTTTTTTTTTACAGAAAAACATTTTAAAAATAGGCATATTTTTTATTTTAGAATTTATTGCTGATTTTCTCCGATTTTTTTTTTTTTTCTTTTAAAAATATTTGATTTCATGATGGAAATTTTGAAATTTTTATTTCTTCTTTTCATTCCAAATAATTAGTGATTGTAATTTCGAAGATAAAAAATAACAGCAAAACAAAATATTTTTTTTTATATTAAAAATTCAAAAAAAAAAAAGCGAAATATCAATTTTCATATTACATTCAGTCGAATTGTTTTAGAAATTTTTTCAATTAATTTACCAAATTATGGTTTTATTTTGTTCAGTTCAAGTAATCATATTCCTAATATAACAAAATAAACCATTTAAGTGAAATATTGGGTCTGTTTTGTCTCACTGCTGATAAGAATTTTACTGAATATTTTTATAATTAAATAGAGAATTACAAATTTATGTCAGTTCTGAATTCAAAACCACAAGAATTCTTAATTTCTATATTATACTGCAAAAAATTCATGTTCGTGTTACTTTTTTACGATCAATTTTAATAAAGTGCTAAATTCATTTTAAAATTTTGTGACTCTCATCTTATTATATTTCGATTACCAATATAAGGAACAAATTTTATTGAACATTTTAAATTCCTAGCAATGATCATGTAAGTTATTCAAAGATTCGACAAACTGATTTGCAATTAATAGTTAGTTAATAATCAAATTCAAGTTTTGATTTCCTCCGTTCGTGGGTTGTCTTAAATTGCATTCATTTACTTCAAAGCAATTACTTAATTACTCGATTGCCTTGTCTTTCATTTTCACACATTTATTTCGTTATTACTTTCACTTACAATAATTGTTTGCAAAAATGACTCTAGTCGTTTATCTGTCCTACATATCAATCGCAATTAATTTTTAATAAAGAATTGATTTCTTATAGCAAGCACTAATTGCTTCCATATCCAGCACAGTTCATTTGTTTTACTAAAATTAGTCATAAATGCGATTAAACAGCTATGAATATAATGCACATTTATATAGATTTTCTGTTAATTTATTTATTTAGTTTAATTTTTAATTTAAAACTAAGTGAAAATAAATCTTTAACAGGTAAACAACGTAATTGTTTCTGAATTTACTGCTGTTGTAATTGATCGCAGGATCATTTAATTACAATTAAGTTATCATCTGGTAAGTAATTAATTCAGATAATTCAAAATCGTCGTTATTATAACTGTTCATAGAGCTGATTAATCATAAATTATGGCTGTTTTTTTTTTAATATTATTAATGCTATTTGATAGGCAGGTGATTATTCAATCATAAATATGATTAAATAAAAACGAATCATAAATGTAATGTAAATTCATAATTATTCATTAATTTCGTTCATAATATTAAACAATAATGGATCTTCGTTGAATAATTAATTTATAATAATAGATGTTAATTGTTTATTCTTCCTTCCTTTTCTACCCCCTTTTTTTAAAAAAAAAAAAAAAAAAAAATTTATCATGATCATAAAATTATCATATCGTGCAATCAATCATAAATTACAATTGATCAAATCAACAAACAAATAAAACGAAGAAAAATGAAAATGAGAGAAAGTGAAAAAAAAAAAAAGAAAAATTACTGTGGAACATTTTTGAAAGTAAATATTTTAGCACTGAGAAAGCAAAAAAATCATTTGTTTGTTTGTTTGTTTGTTTATTTTTCCAAGGTAGTAAAGATTGAGAGCTGCAAAAAAGCATATGGTAATGTCATAATGTTTGTTTATTGCAAAAACATTTTACAAATTTACCAATGGGATGATGTGTGAGGAGAAGTGAAAATGATCGGTGGATTGATTACTGATGGGATTATTGAGTAAAGATGGCATTATTGTTACTTACTTCATCAATGTTTATCAGTTTTTGGAATGAATGAATGATATTGATGGCATCGTCGGGTGGAAATTTTCTATTTGTATCATTTTGTTTATGTGACAGTTCGTCAATTAAATTTATCAGTTTCAAAATAATTTTCTTTTTTTGTTTTGTTTTGTTTTTGTATGTGTTGTTTATTTTTTTAATTGTTCTTTTTTTTCTTTTTTTTGCTTAGAATTTTGTTCGATTTTGAAAATGGAAAAGAAAAAAAACAGAGGAAAATAGAGAGAGAGAGAGAGAGAGAGAGAAAAAAAAAAGAAAACAATGAAAAAGATAATTAATTAATTTTTAGCACCTCATTTTTCGTTTTTTTTTTTTTTTTTTGTTTGTTTTCTTGCTTGTTTATATTTATTTATATTGTTTAACTAAGGTTTGATTTGATTATTCATTCGGCATTGCATTTTGTTTTGTACAATGTCAATTTTTTTTTTTTTTTATTTTTTGTGAAAAGGAAAAAGAAAAACGGTGAAATTTATTATGATAATAAATGATTTATTTGCTTAATAAACACAAAAGTCTGTGTCAACTTCTTAGCAATAAATTTTTTGCGAAATTTATAAATTATATTTCAAGAATTATAACTTTTTCTCTAAAACAAAATATATACCGTTATTAAAAGTGATTAAATTGTTATAGGATGCTATAGTGCTTTTAAAATTTTTTTTTAATCATTTCCATATCGATCATCTTGAAATGGTAGTAGTAGTTGATAAGCTTTTGATATTGAGCGCAAACATATGTTAAAATACTGATTTTCAGCAGAATTGTTCATCTAACAAAGATATCACATTCTGATAAAGAATAGGAGACGGCAAGCTTCTGGGAATTATCTAAGACTAAAAGCTTCCTACTGGGGTTAGTTAGCATTTAGTTTGCTTTTGGATGAATGAAATTTTCAGAGCAAAATGTAGCAGTTTGTAATTAATATTGATCAAAATAATAGTAGCAACAGCAAATAGCATAACAGATAACAATAGCAATGATAATAATAGCATGAACAATAAGAATTGATAGTATGAAGAATGATAATTTTCAATTTTTGCCTCTCATCTTCCAATCTCATATGTCTTATCACCAAAATAACTATATCAATCTGATTTATAATCCAATTTGCATTCACAATTTGTCCTCTTTCTTTTTTTTTTTTTTTTATTTCTTTCTCCTTTTTATTTTTTTTCCATTTATTCATTTACTTATATATCCGTTCATTCATCATTTGTTTGTTTGTCTGTTTGTTTATATTTTTTCTTGCTTACTTATTTATTTGCATGTTTCTAGTCAATCACTTTAAAAAAAAAAAAAATGTTCCTTATCTATTACTAGCGAAGAAATGAATTTTTAATTTGTCATCTAGAAATGAATTCGTCATTTGTATTAGTATCAAAGTAATAATATTTCATTTTTTTATTTTTATTTTTGAAAAAATCTGCTGCATATACATATACATTCTTCGAAATAATTTCCGGCTTAAAAATATTAGCACTCCTTGTTCGATTATTTGTGTTTTTATTTTTACCTCAGCTGTTATTTTAATTAAAATTTGGAAAATTTTCAGTAAATATTAATTCTTTTTTCTCTTTTTTCTCTTTTTCTTTTTTTTTTTTTTTTTTTTTTGGATCTCCTCCTATCCTACCCTTTCACAAATAATAATTATAAATATTTACTCCGGCATGTTAATTGAATTTCACAATCCTTTTTAATGTCTTCGCCTGCAAATTACTTTTTGAACTTTTTAACGTATGCAAACAAAAGACAAATAGTGAAGAAATTATTGTATTTTATTTATCATTTGCTGTATAGACACACATTACGTAAACAGATATTTCGGTAATTCAATCATAATTTTATAATGTAATAAGTTGGTTAAATTAGTTTCAGTTTTAAATTGAAGTCATTTAATTGTATTTATATCTAAATACCAAATTAATGCATTTATCATTTCGATGCTAATTTTTCTTTTTTTTTATTTTTATTTTCTGCTCCTTAGTTTACTGCTTTTTTCTTGCATAATTTTTTTTGTATTTCTATTTATTATTTCTTCCTGTCATTTTGAGAACAAATAAGTAAAATTCTTTTAAGGAATAAATATATTCCTACCAGTACGTACTAGTACTGAGCTTGACACTTATTACTTTAATTACTATTATTGTTTATTATTGTTATTTTTCAGCAGTTTTTTATTTTGCTTTTCTTTATTATATATTAATATTTAATAAATACGTATATTGGCATCAAATAATCACTTGAAACTCCCATCATCAATATCAATTCCTACAGTGTTATCAGTTACCGTTATCAGCAGCACTGTATATGCAGTATTAATGTGATCAATGTAAGACTTCTATCATCTATTATCTTCCATCATCATCGTTAACACATATTGTAGTATCAGTGTAATTCATAACTTACTATCATCGTTATCACTAGCATCAGTGCTTATTGCAGTATCTTCATAATGAACACAAAAAGCCATTTCACCATTACTTACTGATATATCCATTGTTATCATCATCGTCATCCTTGCATATCGTAGTATCTGTGTGATCAATTCAAGACTTCTGTTATCAGCATCATTATCATCACAACTTCTTCCAAGATTTTTATCATGGATTCTATTTTTAGACGGAAAAAGCAGGGTAAAAAGGTAAGATTGAGGAGGTAGAAGAAGGAAGGAGGAGGGGAGGGGAGTAAAAGAAGAAACCAGGAAAGGAGGATGATTTAAAATCACAGTATAACTCATCAATCATTTTTTATTTTCTCCTTTATCATTGCCATCAATACATTTTTACCTATTTCCAACCTTTTTAGAAAAAAAAAAAAAAAAAAAAAAAATGAAGAAAAAAATGTATGACACGCTATGAACAATTTACAATCCACGCAACGAAAATTATTTTTTAACAAATTCCTTAAAATCATGCATTTTTTTTCTTCACCATTTCGAGTATATTCAGTATGCATACGATAAGTTTGAAATGGAAAAAAGATATTGCATATTAAATTTTATTTTCATCGAGTAAATTATTTCAACTGCTCATTATCAATTATAACTTTTTTAATTTTTTATATTTTCTTGAAAAACAAAAACACAAGATTTTCGTAAATTTTATTATCACACATTATATTTAAAATTAAAAATTATAAAATTACCCAGTTGAAATAATCATTTTGTGATTGTTTTTTTCTTTTTATTTAAAATCATCTCATTTCCACAAAATTCGACTTAAATTTGAATCATTAAATAACAAGAAGTTATCATAATTTTTCTTACTTATTACAGTTCCATTAAGTTTTGCAAAAACCATAAATTTTGCTAACATATCATTTTTCCCCTCCTTTCTCTCTTTTCCCTCCTTCTTTCCCATCCTCTTTTCTTTTCTGTGGTCATAATTAAATAAATTAATGCTAATATAGCATCACGTTAATGTAATTGTCAATTGCTCTACTGCTTTATTCTTGAAAATTAAATTCGAAAACATTCATTCATTCCTTCCTTTCATTCCCAATATCCTCTTTTGCTTCAAGGAAAATTGAACAACCTTTTAAATTTATCTAACACAAAGCTTTTATAGTGAATGAAATTATTCCCCAAAAAAAAAAAAAAAAAAAAAAAAAAAAAAAACAAAAACAAAAAAAAAATAGAAAAGGAAGGGAAGAAAAGGACTGATAAAATTGATTCTTATATTCGGCCTGTGATAACTCGAGGATATATCCTTATTCTTATCTCACCATCTGTTACTTCTTTGCAACTATGATATCAATAAATAAGTCGATCAGTATGATAACAGATTAACTGATCACCTAGTTTGATTGCATATATTAGTACTAGAATAAATTTATATGCTATTAGTAGAGCGGTGTTATATACACACATATTAAAAAACGAAATTTATTCGCAAAATTAGCCAGTAATCAGAGTGAATGAAAAAAAAAAAAAAAAAAAAAAAAGAGGAAGAAAATGATTGCAGTCCATTTCAAAAGCTCCGATGTGACTCTCTGAAATCGGGAAATAGGCAAAAAAAAAAACCTATCACATCATAGTTTGCGTCATTTTTTTTTTTTTTAATGAATGAAAATTTGGCTAATTTAAAATGTAACGATTATATTTTGCTGAAAAAAAAAACACTTTTCTGATAAATATTTTATAAATTATAAAATAATCTTGTATATTATATATATAAATATATATATTTATAAACGATAGACGATAGTTGAAAGTGAAAAGAATGAGGAGAGGAAACTTAGTGCACCAGTGGACTTTCTTCCCTTCTAAATCGTTCGTTCTTTGTTGTTGTTGTTGTTGTTGTTGTTGTTGCTATTATCATCGTCAAATTTACTACTACCACTTTTCATCATTATAAGCGTTATCATCTTCATTAATATTGTCATCCACTTTTGTTTACATGAAATCATGACAAGAAATACCATAATCAGTTCATGATTACCCGCGTTCAGCATGATCGTCATCATCAGTGGGAACACATCATTATTTGTTATTGCCATTATTTTATCATCATCATTATCATCACTATTACAGTCGTCACATTATTGTGAACACTGCTGTCGGCGATGATTTTGCCAACATAATCACTATCATTATTATCGCCATCATCATCATCGTTACTGAATACCGTAATCTGAGGAGGAGCAGTAACAATGTTATATCGGTTGCGATGTCAGCGGGTTTCATTGGAATGATAAGGCGGGGAGGGGAAGTAATAATACTAGGAGGGACAGACATTCATATGGTCGATAGATGGTTGCTACCGGTAGCAATGGTATCAGACGCCATGTGCGTTGATGTACGTGTCTGTGCGTGTGCGTATGTATACGCACGTGTATGTGTATGTCTGTATCAGTACGCGTGTGTGTGCGTGTGTGTGCGTGTGTGTGTGTGTGTGTGTGTTGGATGTCTATTATCGTTTGGGGTGGTTTCACCTAAACGACAGCAGCAATAAGAATAGACAGGGCACGAAGTCATCAATCATTGGATGCTAACCGATAAGCCCCACCCTCTCCCTCCCGCCCCTTACAACCCGCTCATTCACTTACTCCTTTTCCATTTCTCTTTCTCGAATGGAATCGAATCGAACTAAAAAATCTCCACCTCTGTCAAACTCTCTCTCTCTCTCTCATTTTTCCTTTCATTCTTTTTTTTATTCTGTACGTTTGTATATTCATGTATATGTCCACCTATCTGTCTCTCTACCTTTTTTTTTATATATTTATATATATATATATGTATATATAATATATATGTAAAAGTATTGAATATAATAAATAATTTAATTTTGTTTGTTTTTCAATAAGAAATTGGAAAAAAAAAGTAAAAATCTATTCCTTTTTTTTCTGCCTCTCCTTCTTTCTTTTTCTCTTCTTTGCTTTCTCTCTCTCACTCTTTCTGCATCTATCTCTTTTCTATTCTTTTATCTTTTATTACATCATCCTTCCCTCTTCTCCCCCCCCCCTCCCCTCCCCCGTTTTACCGCTTATTTTTAGTAATAAAAAAAAAAAAAAATAGTTTTTCTTTTTTTTGAGGGATGAAATTGAAGAGAGAAATAGATAATAGTGATATATGCGGTATATCATTCATACATCTTACATGACGGAGTATATATCAGGGGATAGATGGGGGATACGGGTGAGAAGGGACGGGGAATGGAGGAATACGGGGTGAAAAAGGGACCGGAGGAAGAGGGGAAATAGCGGGGGAATGATTTAGTATGCACCATTTCCATTCTAATTTGTTAAATTTTATTCACTGTTGATAATAATAATGATGATAATGATGTCACTATCATGACGATGATAATGATAATGCCTTGACGTAATCATTGTCATCATTGCTGTTATTTATCATCGGTAATTGCTGCATTTTATTGGATTGGTAGTATCGGGAACCCCACCTCTTCCTTATCTCCTCCTCCCTCTCCTCCTCCTCCTCCTCCTCCCTCTCCTCCTCATCCTCCTCCCTCTCCTCCTCCTCCTCCTCCTCCCTTTCCTCCTCCTCTTTCTCCTTCTACCCCTCCTCCTCCTCTTCCTGCTCCTCCTCCTCCTCATTCCTCTCCTTTCTTCCTTTTCCATGTATTTTATCATATTTCTTTCCTTTAAGGAGGATTTCCGGAATGCATCGGTCTATGGATATGTAATATCAGTCATTTCTCTATTGTATTTCTTGTATTTTAATATTTTGTCTTTCTTCTTTGGCCCTCAGTTTTCATCCATTTGATAAATGTGTTGGAATAAAATGAGGCCACTTAGCTTGGCTTTCTAAGCCAATTTTCTTTTCCACTTTATCAATTAGAAGCTAACAATAGATTGCTATGATGTTACCACAATGATCAGATGATTGTTATTTCAGTAATATTCTATATTAAATGTTTCGATCCCTTTCATTTTTCATCCTTCTTTTATGATATGTTAAGAACAGTGATAATGATAACAGTAGAGTTTTAACGATGATAATGATGATACATGAGAAATGTTAGTTGATTTTATTGAATCGGAATCGAGGTATGAGTTATTCACAAATGAAATTGATAGGAAATGGAAGGAATAATGTTAAGATAATAAGAAATGATTACATCCTCTCATTTTTCCATTTATTTTTCTTGTAAAAATTAATACAATAAAATTTCTATAGGAAAAGGCGAAAAACGAAAATTTAAAAAATTTTGTAAGACCTTTTCTTCTTCCCCCCTCTCTCTCTCCCTCTCTCTCTCTCTCTCTCTCTCTCTTTCCTCACATTTTTATCTATATTTCTTTTTCCTTTTTTACACTCTCTTTTCTTCTCCTTTCAACGTCTTTCCCTTTCTTTCGCTCCATCTCTTCTTTTCCTTTCCTTCTTTTTTTTTCTTTTTTTTTTTTGTATGTGAATATTTTTGTGCACGGAAAGAGTAAATCTGAAACCTTTCCTTTCCCCTCTTAAAAATTTTTCAGTTCTATTTTTTTTATCTTTTGAAGAACCACAAATTGTTCTCGAAGTACATTATATATATATCTATATATATTTATATTTATAGCATATTTATTTCTATTTATATTACATATACGCATATGTCTGTACATCGCTCTGTCACTGTCTGTACCATTCTTTGATTTCAAATTAATTTTTAACACTACTTAAATGCTAACAACAAGAGAGGAGAAGCACCATCATCATCAACAGCACTACCTACTCTCCATCATCACTTTCATATTAATTTTCCTCCTTCAACTACCTACTCATTTTCCAACCCACCCCTTCCACCTCCTCCTCCTCCTCTCAGTCATTTTTGTTGTTTCGCAATTACTTCAAAAATTTAATTAATATTTATTTTTTTAAAATGGAAGAAGTTTTCTCAAGTGTGACTGGAAAAACAGCGAATAAAATTGGATATACAGGCGAATTTATTCTATTCTTCGCTCTCTTCTCTTTTTATTCTTTCCAGTTCCTCATTCACTCATTCTTTTATTAATCCTTTATTTATTAAAACAAAGCAACCGGAAAAATGATAAAAGGACTAGATAGAAGAAGAAAGCCAAAGTTATGAAATTATTTAATGGATTGGTATCTTGACGCTTTTTATTACGGTAATAAGTCACTGATCGTGGTAATAGTAGAACTAATAATAATAATAATACTAATAATAATATTNNTAATAGTAATAATAATAATAGTAATAATAATAATAGTAATAATAATAATAGTAATAATAATAATAGTAATAATAATAATAGTAATAATAATAATAGTAATAATAAATAACAGTAGTATACTACTTTTAATAATAATGATGATGATAATAAATAATAATAACAATACTTCCACTACTACTATTACTATTAGTACTAACAGTAATAATTATAATAAAGAAAAATAAGGGAAAAAAAGTGGAAAGCGAGCAGGAAAAAGGAAAAGGAATTGGAAAACCAGTCCTTTACTTTCATCCTTCTTTCATTATTATTAGCAACAAATACAATTATTTTTATCTATAATAAGTGATAAAAGCTTTAGTTTTTTGTCAAATTTCATTGCATCTCCTTTTAATTACCGTGTTTCTTTGAGCTGTAATTATTTTGTTTTATAAAATTTTATACATACATATATATATATATATAAATTTTTCAGTTACAATTGTTTTAATCACATTAATAATATACAACAAACAGAGAGCAAAAATAAGAGAGGTTAATGAAGAAGAATGAGAAAGAAAGAAGGAAGAAATTGCTGTTTATCGTTTTATTTTTCCTAAAAACTAGGCGGGATAAAGAAGAAAAGAGATAATGGAAGAAAGATTTTTTAACTTTTCAGTTTTCTATCCCACCCCAACACATTCATTTCAATCCTATCATCTTCGTTTCATCTTCATCTCATCTCATCTCATTGCATCTCATCGCCATCTCATCTCATCTCATCTCATCTCATTTCATTTCATTTCATTTCATTTCAGTTCAGTTCATTTCATTTCGTTCCCATCTCATCGTTTCGTCCTTTTCTGTTCCTTTCCTTTCCGTAGCAGAAGGAAGATTAATTTTTTCAATTCTGCTTTCTTAACACCTCATCGCCGATATCAATCCAACCAATACATCCATCATATGTTGTTTGCAACTTACGGCTGCAAACTTATCAATTTATTCCTACGATATATATATATATATATATATATGCCTACGTATGTATATATACATATACGTATATTCTGACGTGCACATATCTCTGTAGGTGCAACCACGCACGCACGTATCTACACTGCATTTACAGTATCCATTAAAGGAGAGGGGAACATTTTCTAACGAACATGTCAGTATGTTGTTACATAGTGACATGGTATGAAAAATATACTTTTATATTTAATCACTGCTATATAAAAAGAAAAAAAAAAAAAAAAAAGATTGTTCTAAAAGTTTTATTGATCAATACATTTATTCGATTATTTCGCGATTTTCTCCTCTTTCTTTTTTTACCCATTAATTTTAAAATGGCCACAAAGTTATTTGGGATAAAAAAAGAAAAAAGAAAAAAAAAATTTCCGTAGAAATAAGTAGAAATTATGCAATCATTAATCGAACAAATTAATTCCACTTTTTTCCTTTCTCTCATTGTATCGTAACTTTATATTTCTCTTTTTCTTATGCTATCAATTGTAATATTATCGATTGAAACTTTTTTCGTCTTTTTAAATTATTAAATTAAAATAGACTGCTATTACTAATACAATTGACAAACTTTGTGATATGAGATGGTCATCTTTGATGTCATAGAGAAGAAATTAACGGCGAAAAAAAAAAAAAAAAAAAACCAATGAAGATAGGGTACGGTGTATATGAGGGGAATTGAAGAATATGAAAATCCAACTTATATACATTTTTTTATCAACAGAAAAGCAATATCATCATCATCCTACTGTATAATATTACTATTATCCGTTATCATGATATCATCATTCGCTTCTTCCGTTTTTTTTTTTTCTTTCTGTTTTGCAAACGTTAGCAGAACGAAAAAGCTATCAACTAATTTTGTTTTTCTTTTTTTCTTTTCGTCTTGTGAAGTATTAATGAAGTATCATAATTTATTAGTAGTTGTAAAACTGATTTAGGAACAATTTTGTTTTTTTCATTTGTACGGGAACAGAAGACAGAGAAAAACGAAACCACGAGAAAAACTGTAAATCAACGTTATTATTAATATTCTGTTTGCCTTCGATATTATTATTCCAATTATCACTATTATACTGTTTTATCATCATCGGTACTGTCTTTATTATTATTAGTATTACTATTATTATTATTATTGTTATTATTATTATCAACACCATCACTACCACTATCTACAACAAGGATAACAAGAACAGCAGCAGTAATAGCAACAGTAATCGCGGAAACGCATATATATATGTCACAACGGGTCCGTCTTGTCTTTTTTTTTTCTCTTTAAAAAAAAAAAAAGAAAATAAAAAGAAAACAAAAAAGTGATAGAAGCAGTTAATCACTTACTTAATATCTAATAGACTTCATTAATTTTTCTTTTAATTCTTGTTTAACTGTCACTTCCCAAATCTCCATTGTCCATCATTGCTGTCAATATGATAGCTATGAAGTCGTTTGTGTTTTCTGACAAATTTATTTATCAGTCATATTATTTAGGTTGCACCGTTAGTATTTTACTAATTTGAAAAATATGAACAAAAAAATTTTTAATGCATTTAATTTAAAATTAGAACGAAAACTTGCATTATTTTAATGTTGTGTAAAAAAAAAAAAAAAAAAAATTCAATTGTTTAGATTTTCACATTCGTTTACCATATTTGATTAAGACTGCTACTTCTTGATTATCCATCTAAAACATTCGGCTTTTTTCTTTTTATTTAAAAAAAAAAAAAAAAAAAAAGAAAAAGATAAATGATTGATTTTTGCATATGCATCTTGAAATAATATAAAATAAATGTCATTTTTTTTTTTTTATCAAATATTGATTTGCATAATTTGAAATGGACTATAATCCTGCAATTCAATCTGTATTTTTAAACACCTCCTTCTGAATTTTATCAAGAAATGATCATATAAAAAATAGATCTTCGGCATTCACTTGTGTAAATAAATTATTTGGAAGTTGCATCATACTCAATATGTTTTGAGTAATTAATAATAACTCAAAATGCAATATTAATTATGGCATTCTCTTCTCTTACATTCATCACTACTAATTTTAGCTTAAGCTTAAATTACTCTGATTCGATTTGATATTTCAGATCAGAATACGAGCATAATTTGAGTTAATTTTTCATATCTATTTCAGAAAAATTGCATTTATCTCATGAAATTTATTGTTATAACAAAATTTTTCAACTTTTTTTTTCCCAATATTTGGCAGAATGTTTAAATTTCGATGGATAAACAAACATGTTTACTACAGCAAAAATATTTGGTTTGCATTGAAGTTTCAAAAATGAAAGTGCAAATTACGTGCAAGTTAACATGTTACGTGTTTTTCCTTTCTTTTTTTTTTTTTTTTTTTTTTTTTTAACTCGAAATTACCGTAACATTGGCACAGAATGAAGTAATGAAGAAATAAACTTGATTCCTTTCTTTCTTTCCCTCTCTCTCTCCCTTTCTTTACCTCTTTTTACCTCTCTCTTTTTCCGTCTTCTTTATTTTTTCTTTTCCAGCATATCAAAAATGAAAAAAAAAAAAAAAAAGATAAATAAAATAAGATTTCTCGTTTCTCCTGTTTCTTCTACTTTTATTTTCTTTCCTTTTTCTCTTTTTCTTTCTCTTTTTTTTTTTTTTTGCAGTTTTTGGTTGGTTGATTTTTTGAAAAGATAAGAACGAATCAACTTCTGCTATCAGTTCAAACTCGGCAATCCAATCATTTCGGGATTTCTCCCGGTCTCCCACACCACCAGTCGTTTCAAATTCAAACTCTCTTGAGATTGCCAAATAGCTAAATGATACAAATATTTTGCTAATAATCCGACAAGTTATGCAAAAAAAAAAAAAAAAAAAAAAAGATAAAAAAATTGAAATTGAAATTGTTGATTGCTTCATAGATATGTGCGATGTTGATAAATGTGGCAAAATTGCAATTTTAGCAGAAATTACCAAAATATTAAACAACTAGACCGTAAAATTTAGCATTTTAACTGACAATTTCATATATTTAATTTATTTCCTCGTTCAAAATGCAACATTTTTTGGAAATTGCATGAGAAATAAAATAATTGGTAACAGATAAGATATGATAACGGTAGTGCTAATTATGGGAAGTAAATAATTACAAATAATTTAATAAAAGTAGTAAGCAGTTAGTTAGTTAATCGTAGAGGAATTTTGTTTGTAAAAAAAAAAAAAAATATATTCATTTGATCAAATGGTAACTGGATAAATTTTAAACGAATTAGAAATTTTTTAGTGGGAAATTTGACGAACTCTAGTCAAATTTATAATATGCAGAATTAGTTTATCACACGGAAAAAGTTCTGATATATATATAAAATTTATTAAATCAGCTATTTTAAAATATATTTGTGTAGCTATTTTATGAATGAATTATTTTTTTTTTCTCTCTCTCTCTCATTCTTTCATTGCTTCCTCAAAGAACGCTTTAAATGAGCCAATTAAAAAGATCAGAATTGCTATTTTATTCTTTATGTTTTATTGAAATTACACCGTAATACACCGTAATCGTAACTTTCATGATTTTGTTTTATAAATTTAACTTATTTTATTAAAATGATAATGTTGATAAGAAGATGCATACATCACGCAGTTTGGTGATATCAGTTCTGGTCTATTATATTCATTGTTTGTAATTTCTCTTCAATGGTTTAGCAGATGTATTTTTTAAGCTTTTATTATTTCACTATTTTTCGTAATAATTTTTGTAAATTTTACTTTAAAATACGATACGATATATTTTAAATTTTAAATGATATTTAGGCATTTCATTTCAGCCTATTGATTTTATATAACTGTTCCTGAAGAAAATATATCTTATAATTAAGCAACATAAATTACATTCATTATTCTTTTTTCATCGTGTAAATTTCATTATCCACACTTTTTACATACATTATAGATGCTTTGTCTATTCAATAAAAAATTGCGCAACTGACGAAATTGATGTTTTACTGAATGTTAATAGCCTTCAATAAAATCTTTTAATCCCACTATTAAATTTATTCGTATCAGTTAATTACAGCAGCTAATCATTCTCGGTATCATTTATTACAATTTCGACGCCCTTGGTGACTTTTGCTTTTCTTAAATTGAAATTCATAATTTGCAATATATTTTCTATCTGATTTTTTATTTTATTGAATAAATATATAGTATCAATATGTTTTAAAATTTCGCTTTTCTTTATATTCATAAAACTATTTTCAGTTTCCAGTTTTTTAAGCAGTGCACATTATCCATTGATTTTTTTTTTTTTTTTTTTTTGTAGTGAAATCTTTGGATTTATTTAATAATTTAGCAATCATTTTGCTAAATTATTGTGCATTGTGATTTTGATTTAGAATTGATCAAATCGTAGTGAAGGAATTTTTTCTCCTTTTTTTTTTTTTGTTATCCGTTTTAAATTGCAAACTAATAAATTAATTTGGTAATATTAACGCTAAGTGCGGGATGATTTGTGAATAGTACTAAAATGCACTTGATAAATTGTCCAAATTCATCTTGTAATTACTTAGTTAAGGTGATGAATGTCTTTCCCTTATCTACCATGGAAATAAGCTTTTTCCTGATTCACCTCAAAAATAAGCTTCTGATGTTAAATTCGTTAATGGTTATTTATTCCCTTGTTTTTTTTTTTTTTTTTTTTTTTTTTTTGTTCCTTGGATTTCATTTTAATCAGTCAATTCAATTATAAATTCTTTTCTTCGAATGTTATTTAATCAAACTAGTTCCAACAACAATAGTTCAGAAATTCGACCAATTATCTACGGGGCTAGCAATGTTCAAAATTACAGTTCCATTAATTTTGAATAATTAAATTTAACACATCTCTACTGAAATGAATGATCACACTTCATTTCACATTTCATTCATTGTAATCATCTTTTGTGAATGAATTAATGAGCCGTAAAAAAAAAAGAAAAAAAAAGGAGAGGAAAAACAAAAGAGAAGGAAAAAAAAGAACTTATTCCTCAAAAAAAAAAAAAAAAAAAGTTCAAGTAAGGTAAAGTAGAGCGGATAAAATAGAAGAAAGTAATGAATGATGATAAAATATCTGTGGCATTTTTCCTAACTAACGATCTATCAAGTGGCTTTTACGACTAAATCAGTTAATATGACAAGGATGAGAAGTGAAATGATAATCACGGAAAGAAGTAAATGATAATAGATTAGAGAGAATCATTATAATAAGGGATAAGTAGAAAAGAGAGGACGGGGAAAGAAGGCGTTAATTTCAAGTGATACTTAATTAGGCAATCTAAAAGATAGCGCCTGTTTACCGCATTATGTTACATGCAAAACTTCTATCAGTTGATATCAATAATGTAAAAAGTTTTCCTTTGAAATTTTATTATTAAATTTAATAAGTGTTAATATTTTTCTATTATATCATCCAGCCTTAAAGAAAAAAAAAAAAAAAAAAAAAGATTTTCAATGAATCAAATTCCTGATGAAGATGATGATTGTAATCTCTGAAATACTATTCTTAAAATAAGTTTCATATTACCGCAATAGAATCAGTCTTACCATTATAAATCAGAATTTATCGTGTTTTCGGAAGCTGCCATCATCTCTTATGATCTATTACTTTGCAGCATTTTGTCATTAACAAATTTGAATTGATCATATTTTTGGAAATTGTTATCGTACTTATCATACATCTGTACAATAGAATTCATTGTGTCATTGTAAATTAAAATTTATTTCACTTTCCGAACTCAAAGCATTTTAGAAGCAAAATGATTTTTTTTTTTTTTTGCTATTTTGACAGAGATGCAAATTTTCATAATTTTACTACGCAGTTTTAAAACTTCTATGCCGTAATTTTTTATAAAAAGAAAAAAAAAAAAAAAAACCGAATTGGAAATGAAATTTAACATTATTAACGCTGCTCAAATTCCGCAAAGTTCTCTTCATAAATTGCGTTGCTTGACGTCCTTTTTGTAACTTTTTTTTTATTTTTTTAAAGCTTGTCATATTTCGTTACTCTTGTTTGAAATATGATTTCTTTTTTTTTTTTGTATTTTTAGTTAAATTTAGACAGGAAAATTAATTTAAGAATTTGCTTTAATCATATAATCAGGTAAAATAGACTATATTGAAGCTAGAAAAAAAAAAAAAAAAAAATTCTAACAACTGTTATGACACGTGACGTAAGTATAACATAGACAAGATTTCATCATTTGTCGTTGATTACGCTGTTTTTCTGATAATCTGATTAATTAGTGTAGTTAAGAATTGATTCGATGTCTGAGTGTGTGTGTGTGTGTGTGTGTGTGTGTGTGTGTATTTGTCTTTTCAAATGAAATTTCAACTATGTTTCATTATTTTTTTAAAAAAAAAAAAAAAAATATTTACAAAATTTTCCGAAATTTTAGAAGTGATAAGGGAAATTTAAAAATTAAACAATAATTATATTTGTCAGCTTAGCATTATATAGCTATCATAAGTTAATGACAGAATAATGCTAAAGTAATTTAGAAAAGAAAGAAAAGGATGGTAGAAAATCAGTCGAGATTAGATTAGTACAAGGTTGAAGGTTGTGTCCGTTGTGACGAGCTCCATCTTTTAGTTGGAATTTCGGCGGATAAAAAGGAGAGAGAGAAAGAGAGGGAGAGAGATGTGGAGAAGAGGTAAAAAGAATTATGAGTATTGACAAGCTCTTTGATGATCGGTAGGAAGAAAATTAGAATGAATTATATTACCGCAGTAATTTCATTGATATTTTACCTGTTTAAAATGAAATAAATTATCTATCTTCCATATGAAAATTTTTATTAAAAAAGACATACATTTGTTCCAATTTTTATTATCCTTTAATTGTCACAATTAGTTGACAGCTAAACTGATTGACATTTTATCGGTGTAATTTTATTGATCAATTGAGTGATTTCATTTTGAAGCAACTTCTAATTAATAAACCTATTTCTATGATTCTGACATATTCACCACAATATTTATTTTCCTGGAGTGATTTTGTGGCTAATTATCATACAAAGGGAATCCGCTAAACAGCTGTTTTTCAACTTTTAAATTTCACTATTTTGAAAAAGAAAAAAAGAATGTAAATATATGCTTACATAAAACCATTTCCTATCAATAAAATTAATTTAAAATTTTTCATGAAATGAAAAAAGACAGTTTGCATAGTGTTACTATCATTTTTTCTATCAGAAAAGCGGAACAAGAAAGGAAAAAAAAAAAAAAACTTTTGTAAAATTAGAAAAAGATTGTTATCGAATTTTTCTTCTCTTCTATTACACTTCTTTAATTCGTCTATCTTTCCTTTCTCTTCGTTTTAAATGCAAAATAGCTGCGAAAAAATTGCACCAATTCGACAAACTAAGTTTTTCGATGTTTCATTAAATGACACTAAATCATTTTCTTGAAAAATAAAAAAAAAAAAAAGAAAGTTTAAATTTTACAAAAAAAAAAAAAATTGCTATATTAAAATTCTCAAACAATTTTACTCCAATTATCAATATGCTTAATTTGGTTCAAAATAGTTAGCTTAAAATTTTCAACAACAATTTCAACTTTTATTTCTTTGTGTCTTTTTTGTTTCCCAAAAATTTTCGATGCAATCAAAAGTTACCGTACAGTAAATTTCGTTTCTCGCCTTCTCTCACTATTTCAAAAAAAAAAAAATTTTTTTCTTTTTATAATATTCGAAAAGTTACAGTACAATTTTTAGCTATTTTTTTTTTTTCCTCACTTATCAATTTTTTACACTTTTGTTTCCTCTCAATTATGATAAAATTTCAAATATCTTTTAATGAATATAATTTGTCATATTTCTCTTTCGTTCATCGAAATATGATTTGGCGAAAGTTTTCCAAAGACCTATGTACACCCATGCAGGTACGTACACCTCACCAAACAAATACCATAGTGAAGTGAGTTATAAAATGATGCCGAAAACTATACATTTGATGTATGGCTATAGTTTGTTGAATTGAGCAAGTATTATTTTTTGAAAATTTTTAAAATTGCTGCTGCTCTCTTGTAATTATTAATTAATGCAATTAAAATTCCTATCTTAATTTGTCTGTTTTTTTTTGCATTTTAAACTTCTGCGTTTTTTTTTTTTTTAATTTCTTAAGTTATATATGCAAGTGAAAAGATTGAAACTTTGATGATTGGGGTAATTTATGCGCATTAATGACATTTTTATGAGGTTTTTTAGGCATAATGTATTGATGTATTGATGATCAGAATGCTATTATTTAATGATATATTTCGATAATAGATTTATGAGAAAGTGTAATAAAGTTCGGATAAGAAGTAATAAATTTTGGAATAAAACGCAATAAAATTATGTCATCTCTTGCGAACTTTATCGATGGCCTAATTTAGATGGACTTTTTTTTCCTCTTCGCTTTTTTTTTTTTTAATTTTTCTCTCTTTTTTTTTTTTTGGAGAATTGACTGCTCATATTAATAATTATATAAATATAACGAACTTTTATTATGATATAAATTCAGTGAAATAATTAATATTGTATGTAAATAAACGCTTAATAAACTTTTTTTGTTAGTCAAAAAATAGCAAATGAATTAAATATTTAAAGCTATCAAGGTTTAATGATTTGCTCTTTTTTTTTCCTGCTTTTTTGAAAATTTGGTTTTTCACCTTTTAATTTTTCTCTGCCCCACAACATTTTAACTGTAGTTGAAAANTTTTTCTCTGCCCCACTACATTTTAACTGTAGTTGAAAATTTCGATTATGATTTATTGAGAAAGGGAAAGAGAAAGAGAGAGAGAGAGAGAGAGAGAGAGAGAGGGAGGCAGAAGTAAATTAGACATATTTTAGGAAAAACTTGATTTAAAATAAATTTTTGAATAACTTTTAATTAATAATATATTTGGGATGAAATGTATTCTTTGTTTTCGTTAAGACTTTTACCTTTTTTTTTTTTTTTTTTTTTTCAAGAAGAAAGAGAAATTTTAAAATTTTGGAAAATTAATTAGAAAAATGAGTGAATATTTTAATTGTGAAAGAAAATGAAATTTCAGTATGGAGATGGTTATGGGCCACCGCCCACGGCATCGGATGTCTACACCGGTACAGGTGCCGATCCTGCTGCAGCTTCACTCGGTTACTTCGGTATGGGAGCTTATCCCCCGGTTGCTACCGCACCACCTACAATGCTTGCTGATCCGCTCAATGAACGAATGAAACGGGATAAGGAGGCAATTTACAAGTAAATTTTAAATTTCATTCTTCTCTCTCTTTTTTTCTTTTGCTGAAATTCTCAGTTAAGTGTAAAAAGCAAAGAGTGAGGAAGGAAGAAATTTAGTTTACTGCAAAAGAAAAATATTATGGATGAAATTTTTGGAATGAATGCTAATTGAAATTTTAATAGAAGAAAATAAGTGGAGAAGAATAAAAGATATAAATGAAATAATTCTTTCAATATAAAAATGAGAATGAATGAGGTAAAAGAAAAAGGAAAAAGCAAAGCTTTAAAATAGAAAGGTCCGTTCAGATGGACAATTGTTTTTTTTTTTTTTTTTTTTTCTCCTTTTTCCTATTGATTCTATAAAATTGCCTTAAATTTTTTTAGCCCATAAAATAAGATTTATTTTGTTTTCCACTTGATAGAAACGAATGAATGTGTAAAGATTGAATGAATGAATGAGTAAGTGAATTAATGAGTGAATAGGATGAGTGAGGAAATAAATGAATGAGAATGAATAGGATAAATGATGAATGTGAATGGTGAGAATGAACGAAGAGTATGAGTGAATGGCATAAATGAATGAATATATGAAAGAATGAGAATTAATGAAAATGAAATGATTGAATGAACGAACGAATGAAATGAGAAACGTATGGGAGAGGAGATACAGTATATTTTTGGGATATTTAAGCAAAAAGGCACCATCTGTTTGAAGCATTAATAAAGTAGGCCATATCATGCCAATATACTTTATGTATTATTCAAGTAATATTTTGATTGGAGATGATCAGATGGTGCTAATACCGTTTTCTCTAAAACTTATTTTCGTTTGGATACGGTAAGAGGGAAAGAGTAGAATTTAATGCTGATGATAACAGATGAACAGAAATGTGTAATTTCAAAAAAAAAAAAAAAAAAAAAAAGATAGAAAGAAAATTATTTGTTGAGAAAAGACCGATAACAATAACAACAACAACTACTACTACAATAATAGTGACAATAGTAAAAAGAGGAAAGGGAATTTAACTGATTTTTTTCTTCATATTCATATAATTACTAAATTAATCTCAATTAATTTACAGACCAATTAAGCAACGACTAAATAAAGTATTGAAATTTAAATTTAAAAGTTTTCTCTTATTTCAGTTTTGTTGTAATTGAAAAGCAAAATAATTTTTTATTTACAGTCATCCGTTATTTCCGTTATTATCGTGCCTTTTCGAGAAATGCGAGTTAGCAACGTGTACACCACGGGATCAGAATAGCACGGCGACGTCAAGTTCCACGTCAGGCTCTTCAACAAATGACGTCTGCTCGTCGGCTTCCTTCAAAGATGACCTTGCCGATTTTGCAAAAATGGTTAATTATTGTTGTCAACCTTGATGGAAAAGAACTTTCCCCTTTCTTTCCCATTCCTTTTTTTTTTTACATATTTTTCTCATTTAGATTGTTTGAATTTCAAATCAAATTATTTTAACTAAATCACAACTTCCTATTTTTTCTTCTTCTCTCTCTTTTTATTTTCCCCCTTTTTTGTACCATTGCACCAGAGCTTTGTTGTGTAGTTATTTTTGAATTACTAATATTAATCAACAGGAATTAAATTTTTACACTGTATTTGTTCCCACTCAGCAGTATAATTTCTGTAGGAAGAGAATGCTACTGATTTATTGCTCTGATAATAATTGTAAAAAGTTTTTAAAACTCATGCAAAATCATTTCCTTTTTGTAGGTACAAAGCGAAAAGCCATATTATGTTCCAAATCCCGAAGTTGATACATTGGTTTGTTTTATTTTATTTTTGTATTTAAGTTAGTTGCTGTTAAGTTCCAATTATCAGTTATTCGCTACTGATAAATTCCAATCTTTTGCTATTTTTCCCTTTTATCTTTGATATTTTGCTGGTCTAAACAGTGGTAACGAATAGATTAGAATATTTAGCAGGAATTTGTTGGAATAATGCTATTTCAATTATTTGTCATCATTTAATGAATTATCACTGATTATATTGAATTTATCACTGTCTCAAAAATCCAGCACTTTATCAGCATATGAGTAAAATTTCGGTGAAATTTTTGAAAATCACGTTTGGAAAATTTGCCGTTTGCAGATGTTGCAATCAATACAAGTCCTTCGTTTTCATTTATTAGAGCTAGAAAAGGTCAGTTTTTTCAGAATTTTTTTTTTTTTTTTCTTCAATTTCTTATCATTTTTGCTACCACTCATTTTGACTCCTTGCAACTTGTCATTGCCAATATCATATATAAAATTTTAATCAACAAAATGTATTAATTACTTATATTTTCATCTTGGCCTTTGAGAAATAAGTTTTCACAATTCATACACGAAGTCAATAATTTCCATCAGAATAAAAGCTTCTTTTTTCTTTTCCACCTAAATTTATTAAGCCTAAATCATCTCACTGGTATGTATGTATACTTCACATTTATACGTGCTATGTTGCAAATGTTTTGAATTTGAGTTTTGGTAAAAGTCAAATCATTTAAAATGTTTAACTACTGCAAATTTCTCAATTAGTAGGATAACAGGAATCATTTTTTGCATCTGATAGGTTTTAATTATATGTATAAATTTATTAATTGTAATAGTATAAAATGAACAATAACGACCATCTATCTGAAGTCAGTATTTATTATTAACATTTAATTATTACTATTATCATTGCTAGAATAGTTACTATCAGTTCTATTACTTTTGAATATAATTATTACTACACATGAGCTGTTATTATTGGCATTATTAATGTAAGTTTTGCAATAACAACAACTATTAGTAGTGTAAGTACAACTGCTATTAGTGTGATATTATCATCAACAAAGGATTGCTTATTGTATCAGATTTATTACATTTATTTTAATCACTGAGCTGATAGCATTGATCTGATATGAATGTGTGAAACAACAAAATGACGAGAGAAAAGGCTAGAAATGATTAATTCAGTTCAGTTCAGTTCAGTTATAGTGATGAATGATAGTCTCAGTATTGGCATAGTTTGCAAATTTTCAAAATTTAAAATTTGACGAAACACCATTATTCTTTTTTGAAGTGTGAAATTTTAGAAAATCAATGTTAAATTGCTGTGAAATGACAGTAATGCTACTGTAGTGATTTACTAGCGACAGTAGTAATAGTAGTTTTTACGGTAGCAGCAATTAATCTTTACAGTAAATACTACCAAAAAGATGAAGATTAATGAACAGTTATTTATGTCACACTTCGTCATTCTAATTACTTTTACATTCATCAGCAAATAGGATTGAATTGACTGATTGCGCGACTGATATCTTCCGGAATACGATTCCGAAGATCCAAGGAATCGTGATACCGCTCTGTTGAGTTAGCACTAAAAGTATTCAGTATTGGTATATTTGAATTTGTTATATTAGTTACTGTAAGATAATACAGTATTTGCTTTTTTTTTTCAACTAAATAAGTGCTGATATTACTTCATATGTCAAAAACAAACAAAAATATTTTATGTCATTTTCAATTTTTGCTTAAGTTCCTCTTCCTTTTCTCCTTTTTTTTTTTCTTTTTTTTTTGTTTCATTTTAAGTAAGATATTTATTATCCAGTTGCATTTTGGAATTTAAGCTACTTTAACAGCATTTGTTGAAAAAAAAAAAGAGAATTTGGAAAAAGCTAAAAAATGCAGAAGAACAAAATAAAACAAATAGCAATGATATAATTGCTGAAATTAAAAAAAAAAAAGAAAAAAAGAAAAGATAAAAAGAGAAAGTTGATCAAATTGCTGCTCATTTTTCGATGAAATTATAATTTTTACATTTCATATAATTAAAAGAGAAGATAGAAACTGTTTTGCAAGTAAATTTAAATTGATATTATCAAAATACATTATTCTTGCTAAAGATTTCTGTATAACAAATAACCAATTACTACAGGCTTAAATTCCATTTCCAGTTTTATTCCTAATTCATTATGCGATTCGTTAATTTAATTGTAAGAGGAAGAAGATATGTAAGTAGAACTTAAGTAATTAAGTTGAGAACGTAGCTTCATTGAACATAATGTTGATTAAACTTTTAATTATTCCTTTTTCTTAAAAAAAAAAAAAAAATGAAACAGTAATATTAGATTTCTTTTTTTTTCTTTAATTTTTTATTTTTATGAAGTTAAAATTATTGAAATTTTTAGTGCAGTTTTAGCTAATTTTATTTTCTCTTTTCTTTCATAACTTTCATAAAATGTAATTTTTATATGGATACTTGATGGTAAGGAGAGAAATGAATTAATTACACATGCTGTGCAATTAAGGAAAAAAAAAAAAAAAAAAAGGGTAATGAGGGACCCCCCGTTGTAAGCACAAGCCGTATGTTAGTGAATATTTTTAAAATTGAATTTAAACTAATGTTCATTTCCTTTTTTTCGTGTTCGTTTTGTTAGTGTTTGGGAGAAAAAAAAGAAAATTTTTTTTTTTTAATTTTAATTTTAAAAGACCGGTTTTTCATTTTTTTTTTTTTTTCCTTTTTTTTCCAACCAGTTGACAACATACGATAGATAATTTTAACCACCCGTCGAGACGGACGTACAAATGGCAAATAGATAGATAGATAGATGGATGGATGGATGGATGGNTAATTTTAACCACCCGTCGAGACGGACGTACAAATGGCAAATAGATAGATAGATGGATGGATGGATGGATGGATGGATGAATAGATGAATAGATAGATTGGTTTTAAGATCATTGAAACCAATATGTAATAGACACACAGCTGTCAGTAAAGTTTTCTTTACTAAATTTTCGAAAATTTTAAAAAAAAAAAAAGGAAGAAGAAGGAAAGGGAAGGAAAGAGATTAAATAAATTGGAATTTGAAGAAGAAGAAGAAGGAAGAGGGAGAAAGAAAGGAGGAAAAAAAAAATGAGAGATGAGAACTTGAAAAAGAATGCAAATGGAAAGATATTTTATTTTTAATTATTAAATTTGTTGGAATAAAAAAGAAAAAATTGTTAGAAATATAAACTGGTAGTTATTTATGATTAAAATTATAAAATGAATGAATGATTGTTGCAGAAATTGTAATAAATGTTTGATGGATATGTAAGGTAAAAAGAAAAATAAAAATTAGTAGTGATACTAGTAAAATTTGACACTAGAAATGATCACAGACAATTGATATATGAGGTGATAAAGAAGTTTTAAATGGATGATAATATCAGGAGGAGAATGTTTTGATTGAAGGATGAAATTATGAAGGTGATAGAAGAGATATGTTTGTAATATATCATTTTGTTCACTTCATTTATTTCACATTGAATGATATTTCATTCCGAATTATGAAAAGGAAAAAACCAAACGAAATTGAAATAAACAAATTAGTTGAAATTGGCAAAAGAAAAATTGCCAAATTTTAAAAATATTGGTGCATTTGCGGAAATTAAAAGAAATAGAAATGTTTAATTTTTGTTTAAAAATAATTAGACGAATATCGTTGCTAAACATTGTAATTTTTGTTGTTAGCTAAAACAACTGAAACAGTTAACGAAAAGAAAAAATTTAATTTATAATTAAACAATTCATTGATGCAAAATTATTCTAATATTAAAAAATCTTTGTAATTATAAAATGTCATAATATTAAAATCCGGTAAGTATCAATCGATTTCCTGGGCCAGAACTGTAGGAAATTAATTATGGGTTAATTGATTAAGAATTTATTTGATAATTAAGATTAAGAAGTACAAATAACTGATTAATGCATATTTTCGTTAAATTAATTATTTCTCTCTTTCTTGACAGCGGTATCACTCATTTTTCATTAAATAATCATTTAGCCCTATTCCTAATAATTATTACCTTTCTTTTTAGCAGTAATCTCATTTCCCTATTATTTCAGGTACACGAGCTATGTGATAACTTTTGTCACCGGTATGTTACCTGTTTAAAAGGTAAAATGCCAATGGATATTGTCGGTGAAGAACGCGCAAGTAGTTCGCAAACACCTGTCTCACCTAGTACGGCGGCTCCCTCATCTAGTCCTTCAATGAGTACACCTATCGGGTAATCCCTTTTGCTAATTAATTAACCATTGTAATCAGTCTCTGCTAAATAAATTTCTCTTTAATGATGTGTGCGTAAACTTAATTTTTTCATGTTTAAATAAACATTGTAATTAGTTAATTCTTCCTCTTTTACTTGATGCAATTTCCATTTATTATCTAAGCATATTTATCATTTTTAATTAAATTAAAATTTTTTCCATTTTTTTTTTTTTTAGTTCACAGTATCAGCCAGCACCATATGAACCGCAATCTGTGCCATTACCCGAGAATACAACTGCAATTTCATCCGGACATGATGTGAGTGTGAATTAAAATAATTTAAGAAAAAAAAAAAAAAGATAATGGATGGATTTAATTCTTACACTTGATTAAATATTTCTAGAATGATAAAGATAGCTTAGATATTCCGATAAATTCTATACGACTTAGTTTAATTCTAAATGAGTAATCCATTAATTTAATCCTAATTATTATATTACTTAATTGCCTGTATTTTTGCTGTGATCCTTTTCTTTTGCTTCTTATCAAATTTTAGATACCTAAACTTCTCGACACTTTATTTAAAACTAGTAATTTATTTCATTTTAAAATAATACAATCAAGAAGTGATAGAGAGAGAGAGAAGGTGGAAAAAAAAAAAGGAAAATATAGGAAAAAAGCATTCCGGAAAAACAATACATTCCGTTTCTTTTTTTCTAATTTTGTTTCCCTTGATTTATGTCACATTTCGATGTTCCAGACATTGTCATTCTTCCTTACGTCTCCGCTCTTTCTCCTTCCTTTCCCCCGCCTTTCCTACATTCCGCGATTTCCCCCATTCCTCTTATCTGTACCATATCGTTAAGGATTTTTTCTTCTCCAGTAATCGACGAACAAAAATGCTTAAATTTCCTGTTCTATTCGATAAAAAAAAAAAAAAAAAAAAGGCACAATGTAAGAAGAAGAAATGGAAACTCTAAGTGAACCTCTCAAAGTTGTTCATTTTTTAAAATCTCTTATCAAAATTTCCCTTCAGAAAATCAGATTAAAAATTAAATTTGTTAGTGCGAAATTTCTTTTTAAAAGAACAGAACGAATGATAAGTAAATTTCCCTCTCATAGCTGTAAAGAAATTAAGCAAAATTCGTTATTGCTAAAAGATAGGGGAAGATTTTTTTTTTTTTTCTTAAATTAATGCTATTATTTAAATAATTTCACATTTCTAAAGATGAAAAAAAAAAACAAAAAAAACAAAAATAAAAAGAGGGCAAGTAAAAATTTTGAAAGATAATCAACAAATTGTTGCAATTTCTTTTGTTCTCGAACTACTTTTTATATATATATATATATATATATATTTTTTAAATAAATAAATTGAGAAGGTGAAAATTTTAATAATCCAAATTCATGGTTTCTTTTTTTTTTTTAATTTTGTACCAAATTTTCTTTTTCTTCACTTTAATTTAAATTTAAAAATGTTTAGAAAAGTTGAATCAAGCATGAGATAAATATTTTTGTTGTCATTTATTGCGATTACTTTTCA
This sequence comes from Setaria digitata, assembly GCA_003640385.1. Classification (NCBI taxonomy): domain Eukaryota; kingdom Metazoa; phylum Nematoda; class Chromadorea; order Rhabditida; family Setariidae; genus Setaria; species Setaria digitata. The sequence continues at coordinate 111,891 of RCAB01000052.1, read as the reverse complement.
TAAACAATCCNGGCAATAATAATGAAAATTTTTGTTTTTTTTTTTTTTTTTTTCATAAATGATCATTGGATGGATCATCGTAAATGATGATTAGCATTATTACACGTAATAGCCGATGATGATAGTAACGTACGTGTTTAACGTTGCATCTGACGTTTATGTAAATGCATCATTCATAAATTTTCCACTAACTTCAAATTACTAATTATTTAATTCAATTTGCTGGTAATGACGATTTTGCTTAAAATTTATAAATTATAAACTTTATACTCGAGAATTTAGAAAAAAATTTCAGATTTACCACAATATTATTCATTTAATCTAACAATTATATTTATTTTTATTTCTTAAAAAGAAAAGAGTAAAAAAGTGAATAATGCTAAACGGTGATGTAATGATCTTAAATGCTATCATAGCAGAAAGTTTTTTTTTTCTTTTTTTTTCAATTTTTCTTTCTAGAAAAGATAACAACTGCTTCATCTTTCTCATAGCATACTTTTATTTGAACCTGTTAAAATCAACCAACTGTTGTAACGGAAGGAAAAGAAGGAAGGAAGAAAAATGGAGAGAGGAAAGGTTTGGGGGGGAGGGGGGATATGATGGAAGGAAAACTCGAGAATAAGTCGAGAATTAACCTTACCAAAAATCATTGGCTATGTATTGTTGAACTTTACTCCCCACCACATATGACATTGTTCAGTATTAAATTTCGATTTTCTTTCCTTTCTATTTTCTTTTTTTTTTTTTAAGAGTTTCGAAAAAAAAAAAAAAAGGAGAAAAAGAAAAATCATTTTCAATTTTGTTAAAATAAAAATTTTTATAGGGATTGTATCAAAAAGGAAGAAAAGGAAAAAAAAAAAAGAAAGTAATGAAAAGAATGATAATTTGTAATGAGCAAATTTTTTTTTCTTTTTCTTTTTTTTTTTTTTTTGCCTTTTGCTTCGTGAAGTACTTACCACTACTTAATCATTTGTTTAACTAATTAAGCTTTTAAAATTTTAAATATAGAGTTGACAAATTACACTATCTTTAATTATCATCATCGTTATGAATTAATTACAAAAACAACACCACCAGCAACAACAATAATTATAATAAATTAAAACAAGCACGAAATTTCATCCTTCTTTCTATCGTCCTGCTCTTTTTTCATAACTGGATTAAAATTTAGATAAAAATAATGACCGAAAAGAGAAAATAAATCTGATGACAAATTTATTATTGAGGGATTTTTGTTTTTTTTTCTTTTCGCTTTATTATATTATTAAATTTTATTTCTTACATTTCTAGCAGTAAAATATGTCAAAATTTTCTTTTTCTTTTTTTTTTTGTATATTTCCGAAAAAAAAAAAAGGAAAGATTCATTTGAAGAGGCCGATATGAAATGTGTTATCTTAAGAGGATGATAATATCAGGATATGTCAAAAATAGCCTTGCAAGTGGCCATTTCCAAGGTAAATGAAGCAGAACAAATAGATATATTTTTGGCCAAAAATGCTTTAATGCTTTTAAGAAAGTGAGAGGGAGAGGAAAGGGAAAGGGAAAAAGAAAACGGAAAAAATAGATCGGAATGGCAGTAATTGATTCCCTAACAAAAGACAGAGAGAGAGAGAGAGAGAGAGAAAGGAGAGATTTGGACTACTCAAAGTGGGTTACATAAATGATGGCGGTAGTTTTTCGCGCAAGCTTATCTTAAACGAGAATGAATATTTCCGGAATAGAATGCCATTTCTCCACCGGAAAATTGGTCTTAGTTTGATGATAATAATATCCATTTTCTCTCTCTCTCTCTCTCTGTTTACCTCTTCGTCTTTCTTTCTCCTTCCCTTTCTTTACAAATCTATAATTTGCTGCATATGACAGGAAAATAAGCACCCTTACTCAGTTTGATGTTCAATTCTTTTATAGCGAATTAAAATTTGGTAAAGTTATAATGATAAAATATACAAATTATTGATTTTCTTCGTAAAGATAAAAAAATTGGAATGGAAAAAAAAAACAGTGATGAAATATGAAAAAAAAGACGAATAAAATTGATGAAAATAAAAAAATTTTTTTTTTTTTTCAAAATTGTAATGTAAAAAAAGGTACAAAATGGTTTTTTTTTTCTTTTTATTTATTGCAATCTTTTCAGTCCTTTTGCTTCTTTTTATTTCTTTCTTTATTAAACTAAAATTATTTTATGCTTGAACAAATTGCAAAAACCATTAAGAATGTTTAATTAACTTGATGATTCGATATTACTAGCCGTAAATAGCACATCTGTTCATGGCATCTTCAAGCACATTCAGTTTTCTATCAATTTCTTTTAGTAATTGAATCAGAGATTTATATATTTATTCTTTTTTTTTTTCTCCCTCTCTCTTTCTCCCCTTTCCTTTATCTCTCTCTCTCTCTATTTCTTCGTCTCCTTCATTTGATTCATTTTCATTCCCTTTTTAATTTTTTTTTTAGTATATATATATTTTTTGTTTTGTCGACAAATCGTAGTAGTTCAAGAGGAAAAAAAAAAAATTAGGAATATAACTTCTGAATGATTAGCACAAAAAATTAATTAGTCGAAATATCTAACTAAATTTTGATTAATGAAGTAAATGAATAAATTCATTCGGTAGCGATGTCAATATAACTGTTTGACTGTAATTGGAATTTTAGGTTCAACTGAAGCTGTAGCTTCTTAGCCTTAAGCCAATAACACCTCTTTGCAATTTCAGTCTTTCGGTACTGATAGTACCAAAAACGAAAGAACATAAAAGAAAAAATTAAAAGAATTTGAAATTTTCGATTCATTTAGTCATGCATCATCATCTTGCCTCTTTCAGGGTTATCATGCATCGGTACACGATCTCAGCAGTGCTTCATCATCATCCACAGCTGGAGCTGGAGCTGGAGCTGGAGCTCCAGCTCAGCAACATCCATCAACAACCCCCGAAAGCCACCCTTTAGTCTTGGGCGGGGTGCCCCCTCTGACGGCTGGGGGCACCCAAACGTCCATATCGCTAACAGCCGTCAGTAGTCCTTCAGGGAGGTATCATTTTTTGCGGTTCCTGAAGTTGTCGAGAAAGTTCAGTCCAATTAGTCCAGTTGAGAAAGAAATGAAAATCAAATCTTCTAAGCCTAGATTATTTCATTTAGCATCAAACTATTTTAGACTTAGTCTTATTCAGTACACTTGACTTTCTTAATCACTCTCATATTATTCTCCTAGCTGTTTTCACATGTGGCTAGTTTGAACTACTAGATTATTTTAGCTACAGTTTTAAACTTACTAAATAAATTGAGCATAGTTTTAATTGGTACTATTAAATGAGAAGAATAGGAATCGAAAATGCGCGAAACACATACAATTTCATTATGTAATTAACAAAAATTTGCAAATTAATTTGATGTGAAAATTTTAATGCCAAGTTTTGCGACATAAAATGTAACGGAATGAATTAGCAAATTGATTGATATCATTAAATTATTGATTTATTGTCATGTATCAAAAATTAAACAAAGGAAAAAAAAAGAAGAGAAAAACAAACAAAGAAATAAACAAGTAAACAAACAAATAAAAACAGAAGAGAAAAAAAGCGAAGAAAGGCAAAGCAAAAAAAAAAAAACGTAAAGAATAGAAAATATAACAAAAAAAGTCGGTAAATTGAATGGAAATGATTTTTTTTTTTAAATTTTATTTTTTACAAAAAAAAATAAATAAATAAATAAAATTTACAGTTCATCAGCGGGTGGTCAACGGCTTGATTCAACGCCACATTCGGTAGAAACACCAAATCAATTACTCGCCGCTCAACAACAAGATAATGTTTCTGATACAGGTTTATAATGTATTTATTTATTTGTTTTTTTTTTTTTTTTAAATCCATTTTAGTCACTTTTTTTTTTAGGGTAAAAAATTTTAACTATTGAATTAATTTGAAAGTTTTAATGATCGAATGATAGTTTGCTTATTAGCTCTGAAAAGTGATAAATTTTAAATATGAAGGATACAAAAAAAAAAATAAAAAAAGGAGAAAATGGTACAAATTCTTATTGAAACAAATTATATTTCTTATATATCTTCCTTTATCGCAGTATTTTGATGTTCTTTTTTTTCCGTTTTTTTTTTTTTTTTTTTTTTTCATAATTTTTATTTTAGCTTGGAATGTGTGTCAATTTTATTTGAACCAATATTCTAAGCTGAAAAAACTTTTAGTATCGTTTTCATATTTTCGATGTATCCTGGCATGCTGTGTTAAAAAATTTATTCAGTATTAATTTCATCAATTTAAATTTTATCGTCTGATCTATAATTGATTTTTATACTTGCAATATGTAAATTTGATTTGCTGGCTAATTTCTCCATTTTATTACTTTTTTCAAAAATTTCATCAAATGTGGATCAGCTTAGTAAATTGTTAATAAAAAAAAAAAAAAGGATAGGAAATTTTCCAAAAATTGAAGGAAAAAAAAAGGCAAAAGCAAGTAAGTTAGAAAACTATGAAATTAAATTACAGTATTTTAAAATCGTAATACACATTTATATTCTGATTTAAATGTTTTCAAAATTTCTTCCCTTTTTAATAAATTTCTAAATTAATAATTTTCAGGGAATCTTTTTCCTCTCTCTGTCTGTTTATTTTCTATTTAATTAATCAGTCAATCGATCTCGGGTTAATGCCGTTGTACGAAGATAAATATTCGCTTAACATAAAGCTTTAAGCATTCAATTTGAACGGTAGCCAATTGCACAATGCTTTGAGATTTCCAGTTATTTTAACAACAGTAACACTTTTATGCTGCATTATACTCTTATCACACAGTCTAATAATCATTTAAGTAATTAATCAATACGTAATCTCTATGGAAAAGGCATATTTAAATTGTAATTTTGTAATTTTTCACAATTCTTTATTATTCATTATCTTTTTGAGAAAATTTTTTTTTAGTGGTAATTCAAAATTCTTTATCTTATTATATTATATTCTTTTCTTCTTTCTTCTCTTTGAAATAAAAATAAGCGAATCAAAATTTCAGGTTCTTTTTTTTTTTTGATAATTTTTCAGTTATTTTAGTTAAAATTTACATATGGTTTATCGATTATTGAAATGTATATTGTTAGTGTGACAAAATTCCCTACAATTTTATTTTACATCTTTTTGCCTTAAAATTTTTTATATCTTTCTTACGAAAAAAATAACTTTTTTTCGCATATTAATTCAATTTCAGCAAATTGTGCACTTTCTTTTTTCTTTTTTTTTTCTGTTTTTTTGTTTTGTTTTTTTTTTTTGCTTCTTAACCTCACTGTTTCATTTTTTGTGCATCCTAAAAAAAATTCTTAATGGTTGCTTTTGCATGATTATTAATAATGATAGTTATTATTACAGTTACATTTTTAGTAACGGTAATAATAAATTCACTCAACTCTTTGTTCATTTGTTTGTTTTTTTCGGCTTGTTTATTTGTTTATTACGCTTAACGCTTACCCATCAAAGCTAAATATTGTTTTATTTATTTTTTCCTGTCGTTGTTGTTGTTGTTGTTGTTGTTGTATGCGAGTTTAACGTTTACAGGTAACAATATTACAAGCTCACATCCATCCTCTACTAGCTTATCATGTCATTTTGGCGAACAACAACAACAACAATCAAACGGAACTGCTAATGATTACTATATTGATAATAATATGCCTAAACAACAACAACAACAACAAAAGCAACAGCATCGAAATTATGGCATCACAGTAAAACCATTATCATCATCATCATCATCACTATCACCAACAGCTAATGATCGGACTGCAACTACCACTACAAAATCACCATTATTGATGATGTCATTAACGAAGAAACGTGGAATTTTTCCAAAGCCAGCAACAAATATTATGAGAGCTTGGCTTTTTCATCATTTAACGGTTAGTTTAGATTCAGGAAATTGAATCCTAGATGAATCGTTTGAGGATAGTAAAATTAGCTAATTAACTATTTGGGATTAGCTAATTATTTTGTTGTCCTTTTCGAGGTTAAACTATAATAGGATTGATTTCTGAAATAATTCTTGGGTAGCTAAGTGTAGTGATAATTTTTTTTTTATCTAAGCTGAAACCCGACTAGAAGATGAGAGTACAGTTAATGTGGGCTGTAGTTCGATTTAACGAGTTTATATTATTTACATACTTATAAAGTAGTATCAGGATTCATCATTTGCTGTAACTTGTGCAGTAGTCTAGAGATGATATGCAAAAGTTACTTGACCAACCAGGATGGCACTGATACTGTATGTTAGCGTAGTTATGGAATATAGCATTGGTATTGTCAATCATCAGGCATTGTAAAAAATTAAAATAAGTTGACTTTCTTGTTTTTACCCTTTCATTGTTGCTTTATTTTTGTTTATTTATGCAAAGAAAAGAAAGTAAAGAAAAAAAAAATGCTAGCATCACTGCTTTTGCTTGCTAACTACTAATACATAATTTTTTTTTTTTTGCTATTTAAAGTTTGTTTACTTATTTTTTCTTTTGTTTGTTTGTTTGTTTTCGGATGCAACCAGCCTAAGCACATTAACTTGACATACAGTCTTCCTCTCTTATTCTTGTCCTCTTCGATCTCACAAATAATTTTCATTCATATTTAAATTTGCGCAAGTTCTGTTCATTTCTTCTCTTAAATATTATCCTATTCAGAGTGAGCTTGAAAATCATTTTTGATGAAAACGATTTTTTTTTTTTTTGTTTTATTTAGAAGTGAGATTTTGAGATTTATCGAGAAATTAGCCAGCAAATATAATTTATATCAATATAAAATTGATGATTTGTCATTATCCTGCTTGCTAAATATTCTGGGAGTGAAAATCGAAATATAAAATTACAGATAAATGTAGCGAATCTTTTTTCGTCTTTTTTTTTAAATCAAATTTTAGGTAATTCCTTTTTTTTTTTTCTTCCTGAAAAGAAGAAAGTAAACGAAGATGGGGTGGTAGCCACGTGGTGTTTCCAGGTGATGAATCGTTATCGATGTGCGGTTCGTTAAATGATGACGGTGGGAGGGAATCGGTTCTAAGCGAAGGGAATACCGGAAGCGGTGGCGGTTCAGCAACCGGTGCAAATAAACGGAAAGTACCAAAAGTTTTTTCAAAAGAAGCGATCACCAAATTCAGGGCATGGCTGTTCCAGAATCTTACTGTAAGTTTTGGAACGACAGAATAATAATTTCTCTTCTATACATCCATCTTTACTTCATTCATCCGGTAATTTTCTTTTTTTTTTTTCTTGCTTATTTTTGCTAATTACTTAATTTCTATGGTTAAAAATTTCATCCATTATTAACTTCATTCTCTTTCCTTTTTTCTTTTTCACTCTCTTTTAAATCTAAATTGCATGCACAACCGATAAGTAAAATGATAGAGTAGTTTTGGGATAATGTTGACAGATACGAATTATTGATTTCATTTTTTCATTTTGAAATTTTTTTTTTCTTTTTTAATTTATCAGTCAAATAAATCCCTGTAGCTTATCAGACAAATTATGTCGCATACTGCTGCAGAAAGTTTGGGAATTTAATTTTACTTTTTCTCGTGGTAACTATTATCATTTTTAGCGGTACACCTTCGTTATTTTCATGTAAATTAATTTATTTAAATTCCAGTCTTTGAATTTTTTCATTTTTGAACAAATTTCATAGGCTTTTTTTAAAATGCTAAAATATACGTGTTACATTTGCGATAGCTAAATGATATATTTTCTATGTAATTTTCAAAATTCGGAAATTTCTTTGGCAAATAAAAATATTTATTTAAATTCGTTCTTCTAATTTCCTATCGTTTCCCTTTTTTTAAAAAAAATTTCGTAGTTTTTTTTGCTCAATGCTATAAAATATATTCATTACGCCTGCGGCAAATGAACGCTTACTTCTGATATAATTTTCAAAATTCATAAATTTCGTCAAAATAAAAATATTAGTTTAAATTTCACAATTATTCTAATTTTCTATTTACAATTTCAGTTTTCCTAATATTTTCCCCATTATACTTCTTTCCATTCTGATAATTTTTTTCTTCACTGCACAACGACAAAAAAAAAATCCATAATATTGTTATCATTATCAGTTATCATTATGATCATTGTTATCGTCATCAGTTTTCAACTACTGAACCATAGTTGACATTGATTGTTGCTGTGATACAATAAGTAGTCTTTCGAAAACGTTAATTTGTCCTTGAAATAGCCAATGCATACAAATGAAAATGATTGGGTTACGGTAATTGCCTTTTTTTTAATTCACCGTTGGAAGTCAATCGTTTTGGTGAGAATTTTCCTCCGTTTCTTTTTTTTTTTTTTTTTTTGGAGAATGGAATTTTTGCCGGTGTATTAAAATGATAAGAAAAAGAAGACGGAAGAAGGGAAGGAGAAAGACAAAAAGACGAAGAAAAAGACGTAAAAATGGATTCTAAAATTCGTGACTATGAAATTTTGATTTATATATATATATATATATATATAAAAAAGTTCTTATTATTGTAAATACAAATACTGCATAAAAAAAAATAACGAAAAAATTTATTTTTTTTTTCATTTTGTTTTATACTTAATTTCAGCCATTCATTACTAGTTTTCCTGTTCTCCAACTTTGATTTCGTTAACCACTTATATTATTTTATAGGAATTTTTTTTTCTCGCTCAATCTTCGATAATTTGGTTAAATTTTTTGTCCTGTCTTTTTTACCTTTTTCTTTCTCTTTTATCTGAACTACATGAAAACAGTGGGGAAAAATGAACTACTATATGAATATTATTTCATTTCTAATTAGTACCTGAGTGAAAAGTCAATGTTCAGCATGTGTAATTTGAGTAGTGATAAATTGTATTTTACCAATTATTTAGGAAGAAAATATCTACCGAATTTTGTCAATATGTTTTATTTATTAATTTATTAGTTTAATCAGTTAATTGGTTATTTATTTATCATCATATACTCTTGCTCTTAAAGATGCAGAAAAAAATTGAAAAACAAGTGATGAAATGGCAAAAGAAAAAAAAAAGTGGAATGAAAAATATGAAAAGAGAAATTTGGTAGCAGTAAATACAGTAACAATTCCTATTTGCGTTTTCTTTTTTATGCTATTCGTCAGAATTTTTTCTTCTAAAAACTAGAATCAAAAGTTTTTAATGATTAATTAATTAATAATACTTGCTTTTGTGCCTTCCTTTCATCTTGACACTCACAAATTTTTTTTTTCTATTGAAAATTTAAGGGTCAAGAATTACCAGCATATAACTACTTCTATTAGGTAGAATAAAGTGATAAAATTATTTATTTGTTTTCTTTTTTTTCTTCAATTTACATCAGAATTGATTTAAGTGGAAGCTCCCTGCTGTAATTAATTCATTAATTGAAATTAAGCTATAAATTAATATGTGTATTCAACTTTTCCTTTCCGTTTTTTAAAAGGTGTCAATTTATATTATTTACGGCAACAAATTAATCAATTCCTCTTTTCCTCCTTCCTCTTTTTTTTCAATTCGTATTTTGTCATATTGCTGATGTGTCATTTGTCAATTACCTATCATTCAAATAAAATTGACAGTTGACAGATTGGATTAATTTGGATTGAATTCAAAAATTAACTAATTAAACTAAACTAATCGACGAAAACTAAGTGCTTGACTGAACAATGAACAGAATTTATTTTGATTGACAATATTGAATGATTACCGATTATCAGATGATGTACTTAATAAATCAACTTTCTTTCCCTCTCTGTTCTCCCTCTCACATTTTCTCTCTCTCTTTCTGCTTCAGTTTCTTTCTATTATTAATTGATTATTTTAATTAATTATTTTCCTTATTTGACTCGATAACTTCAAATAACATTATTTTTATCTTCTTCACCGATGTTTTATTTGTCATTTGTTGAAATTTTGTTCATTTTAGTTTCTTTAAAAGCTTAAAATTCACGTTCTTATTTTAGATATATTTTCTATCAATGTCAGTGAAGACGTAATATCTTGTGCTACTGATTAATGGAATAGCCAAAAAAATTTCACTGATATTTTTCTTATTTTCTATAAATCTCTTATTATTCCATTCTCCAAAACTTCCTAACTTTCTTGGCTTTCAAATATTCCACAGTTATATTCATTTGGCCAACATTTAACAGCTTTTTGTATTTCATAGGATGTAAGAGAATTAGTGCCATAATTTCAGTTTCATTGATAGGATATTAATTGAGCCTAAAATGTCATTCTTTTTTCAAAAAATCTATAAAACAATTGCAGTGGTGCTAGTGTTATGATTTTCTGCTTTTATTCTCTTTTCTTTTCTGATTTCAACTTCAAATTTCCATTTATATTTTGTTTTCGCAAACATAATAATTATAATTTTAGCATCCATATCCATCTGAAGATCAAAAGAAGCAGCTTGCACATGAAACTGGCCTAACGATACTTCAGGTTAACAATTGGTAAGTAATCATTTTCATTTCCAATTTATTCCTTCCTTTTTTCATTCTCTAAAAAAAGAAGTGGGAAGAAAGAATGGAAATAATGCTTATGACGATATATTAAAATTCATGGTTTTTTTTTTGAATCTTTTCTAATACCGTATTCTTCTCCCTTAAGTTTGTGCTAAAATCATCGTTTACCGTAAGCATTTGTCTTTTATAGTAAGGAAGCAAAAAAAAATCCATTCACCTGCTGTAACTTCGTTACGGTACTAACATTTACTTGCATAAATTAAAATATCATGCTTTTGCATTTTTTCTTATAGTAAGTGATATTTAGTAACATATATTGTAAGAAGTTAGTTGTTAGAAAAAAAAAAAAAAATAAGAATCACTTTATTTACCGTAATTTTTATTATTCAGTAGTATGAAATAAAAGTATTGAGAAAAAATCATTGATACGTTCTTTCATTATATTAATAAGAAATATAATTGGTTGTTCTAACTGTCTTGAAATGGATTGTTAGTGATTTTACGAAATTTTTAGTCTATTTTGATCAAAAATTTTCACATCATTGGGGAATTTTATTCGGTGGTTGAATTAAATAACAAATAAACAGGCGAATAAAAAGGAATAAGCAAATTAAAAGGATTAAATGAATTATAATGCATTAGGATGATGAAAATTGATGGTTTGCTTATGTGAATTAGTGCCATATTAATAATAAATTATAAATAATTAAGCGAACAAACAAGCTCTATGAAATGTTATTTATTGCATTGGAATGATGGGGATTGATAGTTATCTGATATAGTATTAGTAATAATTTAAAAATGAATAAAACGAATGAATAAAGAAATAAAAAGAATTGAATGGGAGGGAAAGTGGGAATGATTGAAAGATAATGCCATTGGAAATGTTAATAATCCATTAGGATAATGAGAATTGATGGGTTATATGTGATCATACCGGTAATTAATTGCTTATTTCATTGCTGCAACTTTTAATTTATGAATTGATTTGTCAGTGACAATTTTGGTAAAAGGGAAGATATGCAGTGGGAGAGAGAGAGAGAGAGAGAGAGAGAAGAAAGGAAGGGGAAAAAAATGATAAAATAGGTCAGCTAAGTATAGGTTTTGTTGTTGATGAAATATGATGAGAGAATGAAGCATTTGGGGTAATTTTCATCTACCAGTGACCGGGTTTTTCCCACTTCCTCTCCTTCCTCCCGTTCTTCCATTTTCCGCGGTCTCCCGTCTGTTCCTAAATTCTTTCTTCATACAAGAAGATGAAGGGGTGAGGAAGGTAAAAGATTATCAAACATAAGTGAGGAAAGTTGACAGAGGAAAAAAAAGGGACTGTAAGCTGAAATAAATGAAGAAGAGGAAATGATATGAAAAAAAAAAAAATTCTTTGTTTATGGATGAAAAAAGGAATTGATAAAAATATTTTTTTATGATATTAATAAGTTTAATAAAATAACAAAATTTAATAAAAATTAACGACAAATAAGTGACAACAACGAATATTGAATTAATTAAATTTACTTTTTAATTGCGCATATTAGTTTATTGGTTTTTGACGAGAAAATAACCTGAAATGATTTAATGAAAAATAAATAGCAAAGGATTTTGCGAAAATTTCCATTCATTCCATTCATTTTAATTAATTAGAAATTGAATTAATTGATTGATTTTTGAGGTTTCTTTCTTTGGAGCATGATTGTATTTAATTTTTGTTCTATTTATTTTTGAAATTATTATCAATTTTAATTTTGCAAAATATTTCCTAATGCATATTTAATGCTACATTTATTTAACGGTAATGTTATAGATTAGTTATAATTATATGAAATTTTTTGCCGTAATTACCCTCTAAAGAACTTACCACGCTGTTGTTTGGGGATAATTGACCGCTTAATTGTCGATGATGGATCAGATTTCTGCCACTGTGAAAATACACTAAGATTACAGATTATTATTATTTTTTTTTTTTTTAACTTAATTTAAACTGAATTCATAATTTCAAAAATTTTCTCCTTTTTATTAATTTTTTCATACATAGAAATTCTTCTTTTGTAGATTTTATTTATCCGTATAAAAGAAATATAATTAACAATTTATAAAATTTCAAATTTTTCTTATCATATTTGGAATTTTTATTTTAACTTATATATGCACATATATATTTTCTCTGTTAAATCTGAAAATTTATTGAAATAGTTTTGGCAGCTTTTAAAGATTGATTTTGGAATGGCTAATAGAAGTAGACTAATTATCCTATTATACGGTACATAGAGTGCTAAAGCCCGTTGAAATGGAGTGGTATATTTAGTTGCTTGTGCTATTTTCTAGACTGATCTCAATTATATATATAGAAAGATTCAAGTAATTATATGATTCCATTTTGAATGATTTGGATAAACAGATGAATGAATGAATAAATGGCGATCACTTTTCGGCTTATTTAATAAATGCCAAAAATGTTATTTTTACTAACTGATTCTTTAACATATTAAAATGAGAGGGAAAAGCAAAAGAAGTATGTAAGGAAGACAAATAACTAGATTTATTTTTCAATGTTTTTGACCACAAATTTTACTTAAAAAAAAAAAAAAAAAAAAAAATTACTTTTAACCATGTATAAGGATAATTAAGAAAGATATATATAGTACATATGTAATATATGACGAGTTGACTTTTTTTTATTTTTGCTTAATGCTTAAATTTATTGCAATGAAATTGGCAAACTTCTCAAATTATCAGTAAAATAAATTAAAATTTCGGAATTTAATTTAATGGATATTATATGTCACGCATTATTTTTCAATACGTGGTGGCTATAATTATGCTTAAAATATCGAAATATTTTTAGATGACGTGGATACATTCTGTAAGATATTAGTTCGTTTTAATCATTTTTAAATTTCACAATAAACAATTTTGCACTGCGGAATTGCGTAAGATTTTAATGATATATAAAATATATTCGATCATTTAATCCAATTTCATGCTCCAGCATTTAATTTTTTGCAATGAAATATGTAAGAAATGTATGAAAAAAAGAGCCTTAGAGTATGTATTGAAGAGAGTGTAAGTAATGTAAAAGCAAATTTAATTTTAATTAATCAGTGTAGTTGGAAGCTCTCTGACTTATCGAAATTTTCATTTACGAAGTCGAAAAAAGTGATGAATAATGAAAAGGGCAGGATATAAAATTTACCAGCAAATGTTTTCTCACTTACCAGTATTTGAATTGTTGAAATTCGATTGAACTTGAAAAGGTCCCTTTTTTGAATTTCATCTCATTAGTGGAGAAAAAAGAACTGTAGCTGAAGAAACTGAACTTGAAAAGAAAGAAAATGCTTAATTGAAATTAAATAGTATATTAAAATATTCTAATTATTGGCACAACCGATTGCATATAAATCTCATATTTCCTAATGCTTGCTTTGCTTCCTTTTAGCCTTAATATTTTTGAATTTTTTTTTTTTTTTTCCATCTGAGAAATGGATAAATTCCAATGAATAGTTGAACACTGTTGATAAACGAAATAATTGTAGAATAGACTGATAAGCTTCTTTTTGCTAAAAATTTCCATTCGTCTTATTTCCATCGAAATTCTCCTCTTTTTGGAATTTTTAACATGAACTGAAGAAAAATTAAAAAGAAAAACAGATAAGTAATTATTAAAACTTGCAACAGGGCTTATCACTTTACTAATATGGTCATTACTTTTGTTAATTGTTTATTAAAACTTATCCAGTTATCAAGTAACCGTTACTTGGTTCTTTTGATGATAAACATACAAAAAAAAAAAAAAGAGACGAAAGAGGCATAGAAAAGGAATGATGGTTCAACGTTAAAATTAAATTTAAGAAAGAGGAAAAAAAGACTTATTGATTTTGCTGTATTGTTTTAGGATCCCATACTGAAATTGGAAAGAATTCGTTTCTTCATTTCAGGATATTTTTCTAAGACTTATGACTAGTCTTTCCAATTCTTCCTTAGAATAGACACATGAAACTTTCAATTTCATGCCTCGATTATTTATTTGCGATCATTTATTATTAAAAAATGTGCACTGTCATTGAGTTACACAGGTGTTGATTGTTAGGGTTCACAAGATATTTTGTGAATACTTGGAAATTAAATTACTATGTTCGTGATCAACCGGAATTTGAATTAATATACTCATGATCAATTGAGAATTGAGTAATTGATACGCACATAAATCATATATTCGATTTAATTGCAATTCCTATTCATCCCGTACTCTACTGTATTGTTGTGATCTATAATTAATTATTCATGTTCGCTATAAGTAGGTAGTAATTAACAACAATAGTTTATTGTGAAGAATGAGTTAGAACTAGTTTTCGTTTGCCTTTTTTTTAAAAAAGAAAAAAAATTTTGCTAATTTATTTATTTATTGCTCCATCCTTCCATTTCTTCTTTATTTATTTATTTTTTTGTTATCTCAATATATGTTTTGGATTTTCATAGGCTGAAATTTGAAAATTTTGACAAAAAATTGCAAGGGAAATATATACTAATTATATATTTCGTTAAAAAAGTCATCAAATGTAAATTTCATTTGTGGTTTACTGCTAATTGTCATTTCCCATATTCAACGAGCTAGTCCAAAAATTAACTTTAAAACAAAAAAAAGAAAAAATTAAAAAAAAAATTATCCTAATTGTCCTAATTAAAAAAAAAGAAAAGAAGAATTGTGTTGATTAATATTTTTATTTTGCACAAAATCATTTCTTTGCTAAGCTTCTCAGTTTCCGTTTCCGTTCTCGATTCCGTTTATATGCGTTTCCGCTTTTGTCAGTATCCGTCTCCGTTTTCGTTTCCGCTTTCATTGCTACCGTTTCTATCCTTGTCGGTATCCGTTTTTTTTCATTTCCTCTTTTTTTTTTATAATAGTAGTAAGTGTGATATGACATATCTATCATTTATGTAATGTTTGATTAAAATAAGTAGCAAGAATTTGACCAGATATCGGAATAGTTCATTATTTATGACATGATATGCATAATTTGGATGTTCATATTTTTATCACAGTTTTATTTTTGGTATATTTTGTATTTTTTCAGTATTCAGTATTTTAAATTGCTTTCTTTGGCATTTTTGTTATCATTTAAATTTTAGCAAAATTTTTGAATGAAATTTCACTTCTCACCTAATCATAGTAAAACGTTATCACACTTGCTTATATCACTAGGCCGCCTATAGTAACAATGTTTAATTCAAGTATAAACATTTCAGCTGTCCATTTTTAGTTTTTATTTTGTTTTGTTCTAGTTTTTTTTTTCTTTTGTTTTTTTAGTGAAGTAATTTGAGTGTGTAAATTTTATTTCTAATTCAGTTGTGATACCAATGAATTAGTTCAAATATATGCTTTATTTGCAAAAAAGAATGATTTATCTGTTGTTTTTTTTTTTTTTTCAATTATTCATATTTGTTTCATTTTATTTATTGAAATATCCTGTCCTGCTTTTTTTCTTCTCTTTTAGTCAATAATTTTTGTTTTTTCATTCTAACTTACCTTCATTTGTTCTTCTTTTTTTTTTTTAGCTTTATTATATTTTTTTTTATGCTTTAATCATCTCATTTCCTTCTTTTTATTAAGAACTTTTTTATAGTTATATCATTTATGATCCTAACGAATAGTTATAGTTTATTAGCTCATTCATATTTCTAGCATAGCTTATTGTAATTATTACTCTTTATCAATGTTATCGATATCATTATCATTGTTGCCGTTATGCCGTTGTGGTAACAACGATCACAATCACTATCAATATCGCTGTCATGATAGCGATGATGATAATGATGATTAACAAAGGAACAACAGCCGTGCAAACTGTTCGAGGTCGACTTCTGTTCAGAAAGCTAGGATCCAAGTGACACCGTATGATTGATGGGTTTCGCTATCGATGGCGTGCCTTCTGAAAGAACACACCGTTCCATCCCTCAGCTGTTCATACCGTATCCCCGAACTATCCCTTCACTTTACATTCAAAGACGGACATTTGGGATTTACAATGTGATATTTACTATTACTAGTAATCACAGACACTGAGAGATGGAGGGAGAGAGAGAGAGAGAGGGAGAGGAGGAGATAAGAAATCTCGTGGGAGTATAATAACATAGTTGAAGATTTGCATATTTCTTCAAAAGAAATCCGAAATTTGAAAGAAAAAGGAATGGATAAGGAGGGGGGAGAGGAATTGATGAAAGGGATGAGTAAGTTTGATAATATCGACTGAGAGAGAGAGAAAGAGATGCGAGAGAGAGGGGATGAGAAAGAAAGAAGAGGGTTAGATTGGAGCTGTCAAAGAGTTCGTTAAACAAGAAGGAAGCAGCCTTGAAAATGATGAATTATCGCAGCTGTCCAGGGGAAAACTAGAAGATAGAGGGATTTATAGGGTGAAGAAGAGGATGGTTTGATGTTTGGTATAATATAAGGAGAGAGAGAGAGGAGAGAAAGAGAGAGGGGGAGAGAAGATAGAAATAATTTTGTCTGATTCATACTTCAATTTTCTTTATCAAAATTAAACTAATTGAAGAGGGGGGACTTTCTTTTATTCATTCATTTATCCCTTTTCCAATTGTTCTTCTCTTCTATCACGTATCAGACATTATCAGTTACTAATATTTTGCAATTAATACGATATGATAATAGAAATGAACGAAAGATTTTACAGAAGGAAAAATTCAAAATGAAATAAGAAAATTTAGTCAAATAAAAGCAGAGAAGAAGTAAAAGTGAGGGAATTTACGTAAAATATCAAATATGGGATTAAAAGCTTAATGTAAATTAATGGAATAAAATGATAATTTAGTAATTTTTGGGAATAAATNGAAATGAACGAAAGATTTTACAGAAGGAAAAATTCAAAATGAAATAAGAAAATTATGTTAGTCAAATAAAAGCAGAGAAGTAGGAGTGAGGGAATTTACGTAAAATATCAAATATGGGATTAAAAGCTTAATGTAAATTAATGGAATAAAATGATAATTTAGTAATTTTTGGGAATAAATGCATTCGTTCTTATATTTACAATTTTTAAGAATTTTTCTTTCCTTTTTTTTTTTCCTGCATAATGGGATAATTTCATTGGTTGATTAATTTTAGCACTGGAAGCATTTAACTGTATTTATCGATAAAAATCTTTTTATCATCTGATTTATGCGATTCTGCACTAAACAATCAAGATATGTAGTCTTTTATCATGACTATCATTTATGAATGTTATAGAGAGGAAGATAAGGTATCGGTGTTAATCGATAATCTATATGCTTAATCTTTATTTATTAAATGAACGTGATGGTGAAATTTCTCGAGTACCTACCTTCTTTTGCAACGATACATTTGGTTGATATTAGCAGTTATTTCACAGTTTAATCTTTCGAAAAGAAGCAAACGAGTTAAAGGAGAAAAAAAAAAAAAAAAGTATTTCTTTCAAATATCATTAAAATTTGACAAATTTCATACCACATATGCCATTCTGGACTAGTGTAACTAGCGGCAACATATAACTTTCCCCCGGGAATATTTTGAGGATAAGGCAATTAAAATTGTATGCTTTGCTTTATTCGTTCATAGTTTTGCTAGCTCTATTTGATGTTTAGTCAAGATTAGTCGAGATATTATGGGTTTTTCTCGGAAATAATAACCATCACATTGTTTTCATTTAAATAAAAATAAAATTAAAAAAGAGAAGTAAACTAAATAGTGAGCAGATTTTCGAAGCTCTTTTCCTCATTAAACAACGCTGTCAAAAAAATTTTTACAATTTCAAAAAGTTTTCGAAATTTTTGCCAAAAAAAAAAAAAAAAAGAGAAATGCTTATCAGTGCATGCTGAAATACCTATAATAAATATATAGAAATGAAAATGCACAACACGAATCGAAAATGTCAAAATCTGAAATTGAAAAAAAAAAAAAAAAAGATCTGTTTCACGTAATACTTTCATTCCTCTGCATCACTTGACGAGATTAAAATTTCAGATCTATTTAGTCTGATATTTGATATGATGCATATGATTGTAAATGATTAATAAATAGCAGATGGACAATTTTTATCAAAAAAAAAAAAAAAGTTTGGCACAACTGATTAAAAATTTATTTGATAATAAACCATATTAAAATACCCAAAAATAGTTGCCATAAATTTTGAATAGTGTAAAATTTATTATTGATATTGATATTAATATTGTGGCTACCAATCGCAATCAAATTTAATATTTAATTTTTTTTTTTTTGGATTAATAATGGTTAGATAAAACATCAAGTTCCGTATAATCATTATTCTTACTCGATTTTCTTTTAAATAATTAATAATTTTGCTTAATCATTACTTTTCGTCACGTCTAATTCTTAACCATACTTGATTGAATGTATAAACTCCTAAAAAATACTTGACCGGATTTATTAGTATAATGTCTAGTCCCTTAATTAATGAACCAATCAACCTGTCAGTAACATAATGAATGGAATAAACGAACTGTAGGGAATAGCTTAGCTATTAGGCTTATGTTCATTCTGCCTAATCTTTTTCGAATCAATCGAATACACGGAATGAGTGGGAATTAATTGAAATGGAAGCAGATTGAGCTGGAGATTTAATGATTTACTAGTATTTAATTTAATGATCAGTTGAGTTGAGTGGTTGAATTCACTGGACTATTGTTATCATTTAATTTAGTAAATTTTGTATGATAACAATGGGAAAATAATTCTTCTTTTTCCATATGCTATTCATTTTTGTTTCGCATATGAAATGATATATTACTACTGCTGTAAAATGGTGAAAGTATGAGAAGGAGACATTTTATGGTGGTAATAAAAATTAGATACTATTTAACAGATGAAAAAAATAAAAATAAAAAGATTACGATTTATATGTTGGAGAAGAGGAGAATAATCGTTGACAAGGCAAATGAAAGATAAATGAATAATTAGAAAGTTCAATGATGATAAGTTTTTATCGTTGAGACATTATTGATATTAAGAAAATCGTAATAGCACTTTTTATTCACAATCATTCAATCATTTCATTCATTACTTTACTATTTATCAAAAAATACAATCTTCATTATAAATAATTTTTATGTAGTCAATATGAATGAATAGATAGTAATAAAAAACGAAAACAAAAAAAAAAAAAATTATAACATATTCTATCAATTTTATAATCTTTACCGTATATCCTTCACCAAATACACTATAAAAGAAATAAATTAAATTAATTATTGATTTAAATTTAAGCAAGAAATTATAGTAAAGGATGTGAGAATGGAATGAGAGAGAAGAATGTTTTCCTTTTTATTAGTATGTCTTATTTTTAGGCTAATTTTTTTTAAAATTATTCATTTCTGTTAAATTTTTCCTCCATTTATTCATATATTTTACTTTTTGCAAGAAAGGGAAAATATTGCTATTGTGATAAAAAAAGAATTTTTTATGAAGTCAAAATTTTGAAAATTTTTATAGCATTAATTGAAATTTATTTTAAATATATGAAGTGAGAAAGTATAGAGAGGGAAAATTATGAAAAACACAAAGCTGATTAATAATAATTGTGATTTCTTCCATGCCGATTACATATTTTCATTACTTTTTTCTTCCTATCCAATCAAAAATTGAATCTATCAAAAATAATTTTCACATTTTTCCAGTAAAATGGCGTCCTTCTACCAATATATATACCTATGGTTAATTACTTTTTTTTTTTTTTTTCATTTTTGTTAATTAGAAAATCTCTCCTAAAACGATCTCATAAGTTTCATATGCTTGAATTTGCTACATTTAATTCTTCTTATTCTTGGATCACTATGTTTGAATTCGAATCTAAATTGAGATATATGTATGATGTGTGAATTGTTATGATTTGTATGTTTTATTTGAAGGCAAAATGTAATTTGTTAATTCGCGAGGGGATCTGAGGGCTGACTTAAATTCTAATTTATAAAATTAATTAATGAGCAGGAGCGAATAAAATTTTTGTTTATTTTTGTTTCAGGTTTATCAATGCTAGGCGAAGGATCGTTCAACCGATGATTGATCAAAGTAATCGTGCCGGTCGACCAAATGGTGTTAGTGTTTTCAAAAATAGAAGGAGGAAAAGTAGCGGTCAGAGTCCCGGTCCATCACCTGGTAATTAAATTTAAATGTTTTAATTGATTTCGGGAAAAATAAATCGTAACTTTTCATGACGATCTTATTAGAATAATATTAAAATAATTTTAGAACAGAAATGATAGCAAATATATTAGTAATTCAAGTAACATCAACGATATACTTTACAGCAATTCATTAAATTTAATTTATAGCAGTAACTTTTTTTTTTTAAATTTTTGTTTAATTTTAAGTTCTTTTTTTTTTATCGCTATTAGGCGAAAACAGTAGTGCTGTTATGAATTACACAGATTAAAATGTACAGTGAGTGCTTTGTTTTCAACAAGAAATTTATAAATCAGTCGATCAATCGATTGATCTTCATTCATTCTTGTCGAGGAACATGAAGGGATGATATATTTTGCAGCATTTATTATTTCAGATTTATTAGGTGTTGGTCATACCTATAGTCCGGATAGTAATCAGCTAAGTGCAGCAGCAGCAGCGGGTTATCCAGCACAAGCCATGTTTCCCGGTAATCCATATGCAGCCGGTATTACCCATCCGGCATTTACCAATCCGGCGTATGTCTTCATCTTCCTCCTAAATCGAATAACTTATAAACTGTTGGATAATTTACTAAAATTTAAAATTTGTTTCAAAATTTCTCTACTGTTATTATTATTCAATCAATATAAATAAAAAGCTTTGCGAAATATCCTTTTTTTTTTATTTACAAAATGAAAATTCTAATTTGTCTATCATTTTGCTGTAAATTTCATTTACGAGTACAACAATTATTTTACAATAATAAATAAATTTGATTATTTTATCAACTTTTAAATGCTTTTTGCATAATTTCATATTTAATTTATAAAATAACTAAAAAAAAAAAAATTATTCGCCTTTTCAAAATTTCATCACCCTTTGTGTAATTTGTAATTTATGGCAAGATGGAAAAAGATGTAGTGTATAATTTATGAAGTTTTAAATCAAAAATTCTTCTTTTTAAAATTTCGCAACTTTCACAACTGCATGTATTTTCTCATCCTGAAAGTTAGTAATAACCGTATGTAATAATTTGTGAAGTTTTGAAAAGGAAAAAAAAATTCTTCATGTTTAAAATTTTCTAACTCTTTTTACTTTTTATTTCCATCACGTATATTATACTATCACCGATTACATTAATTAATACCTACAGTAGTAATAATTCATTTCTTCAATACCTTTTCCTTACTCCAACAGATGTTTGACCTCCTTTTCATAGGCAATCGTTTTTTTTTTTTTTTTCCATTTTTAAAATATTTTTAATTTAAAGGAAGAAAAAGAGGGAACCATCTGAAAAATAGACCAAATACTTGACGGAATTTTCTTTTCAATCTTTCCCTACCTCATTTCGAATTTTAACTTCCATAATTTTAATCCAAATTTCAAATATTGCATTGGAAAAATATAGCAAAAATTTTATTAGTGAAATAAATTAATTTCATATATTCATAAATATAATAAAATTTAATTTTAGCTTTTTTTTTTTTTCATTCCAAAGTTTCATTTCCAAAATTCAGATATTTTATTTTTTAAATGTGTTTGCTTTTTCTGATTCCAAAAATTTAGAAATATATGTTGCAGTGCACTAACAGGCCATATGTTCATGCCAGGACCGATGAGCCATATGATGGCACCGTACAGTGCGGCGCAAACACAGATGGGAGCCAATGTTTGGATGGAATCGTTGATGCCTGGCCATATGTCTATGGATGCATAAAATTGATTATTGGCATCTTATGGCATGGTGGAATTTCATCCATTTATCTCTTCACTGAAATAATTATATTTTATCCGGAAAAGGAAAAACCGAAGTTCCGGAAAGGTCCAATTATCCGTGCAACAAAATTTCTATGTATAAGTGTATAAGCGTGTTTGCCTGTGCGTGTTTTTGTATCTGTCCGTATTTGAATTACGGATTTAGCATGGAAACGGTAATGTCATGGAAAGTATATGATATGAAGATAAAAGAACGAATACTGTATCGCTACATAACTACAGCAGTAATGGATATTCAATTGTTTATATTTTTGCTCTTTCTCTCTCTCTCTCTCTCTCTCTCTCTCCCTCTTTTACTCTCTCTTCTCTCTCTCTCTCTCTTTCTCTTTAAAGGTTATGAAAAAAAGAAGTGAAGATAATAGAAAATGAAAAGGAATGAAAAATTTTGATCACTTTTTTAATTTCTACTACTTTTGAGGTTTTTTCTTTTTACTGCACTTCCGTAGCAGATTTAGTGCAAAAAATAAAAACTTTTTTCTTTTTTCTCCTTGAAATTTAAATTCTCATTTTATTTACATGTTACTATTAACAGTTTAATTTGCTCAAACTCAATTTTCGAACTCAGTTTTGCTATATGTCGGTGTGTTTTCTTATCGCATAATTTAATTTTTCGCATTTCAATTTCCTTCCTTCTTTTTTTTTTTCCTCTTTTCTGGAGTGTTTTTTCTTCATTTTCTTTTGTTTCCACATTAATAAAGATAGCAAAATTTTATTTTTTAATTTTGCTATTTCTTTATCTCTATCTCTGGCTTTTTTTTTTCCCCCTGAAAGAGTTGAGATTCATCACGTTATTTTAATATAAAATATGAATTGGAAATGGAACTATTAAAGAATCACTAAAACCATTCGAACTCAAAATTGTATGACACCAAAACAAATACTTTTCATTGTTATTCTTTCGTTTATTCTTCAGGACTAGTAATGATGAAAAATTTGATACATGAGATGACTTAATTAAATATGGAATTTTCTATTATTCCATCTTGTTTCCATCCTTTCATCAACTCTTTCCTGCGTTTTATTTTATGTTTCAAAAAATTATATTATTTGTTGTGAAAATGAATGCAATTTGCGAATCAATCTTTAATAACAAACCTGAATACTCTCGATTTTGAATTTTCCTTATTTGCACAAAAAAAAAAAGAAAAGAAAAGAAGATAAATGGCCGATATTGAACTAAATTAAATTTCCACTTTTATCATTCGCAAGTTTGTTATTAGTAATATGGAATGAAATGAAATGAACAGAGAAAACACATATAATTAATTAATCTAAGAAGTTATTTGGCAGTACTTCACAGTCCAGTAATGAACTCAATTCATTTGGCCGGTGGAATGATGGATCTTCCAATATAATTTTACTTACTTGCTTTAGTATAATAATTGTAATTGACAAGCATAATTCTTTGCAATTATGAAACATTTTTTTAATTACATTTATTCTCATCTTCTTGTCAATTAGGCTTACTGAAATTTCTTAATTTTCGGCTAATAATTGCTTTATTTATTTTTTTCGTTACATTCAAATAGTTTAGTTTAAAAAAAAAAAAAAAAGACAAAAAAAAAGACAACAAAAAAAACAAGAATGGAAATATATGGAAGGGTAAAAAAGTCATTAAATTTTAACGAATAATTGCAAATTTATCAAAAAATTTTTTAATTTAAATAAATTACTGAAGGCAAATTTCACTGGACAATTAAATACTAATTTCTTTTTTTGTCCTCTCAGCTAATGTTGTAAAAAGATTAACTACTGCTCATTAGTTAGCCAAAATTTTTGCTACTGAATGATCATTATTATGGAATATTTTGAAGGATTATTTGATAAAATTTTTTATGGGAATTATTGAGCTTTGTTTTTTAATTGCAAATTAATTACGTAAGAATTGTACTTGTCATTAGCGCTTACTGTTTCTCCTTTTATCACTACTATCATTATTATTATTATCACTATTATTATTGCTACTATTGTTATTATTATTATTGCTACTATTATTTATTATCACTGTTATTATTACTGCTATCATAATTATTATTGTTATTATGTGTCGGTACGTACAGGGCGCTTATTTTTTTCTTTTCATCGTAAAGTTTTCCTTTTCTCTTTTCATCACTAAATTTGCTTATTTTCCCTGTCTAAAAAGCAGAAAGAAAAAAAAAAAAAAAAAAAACAAAAGAGAAGGCATTGGTTTAGGCAATTTTTGAGAAAAAGAAAGTTATTTTTTATAGCAAATGTTTACTATTAAATCCGGTTCCATACGATATTTGGTCAATCCGGAATCGGAAAGAGGGAGGAAAGAAAGTGATGGATGAATGGAATGGGAAAGTTAATCCTTCCCGGAAGCATACATTTAAGATAGAATGAAGGATTTTGAAAGTATCCATTCATTTGAATTGCATAATTCTTTTTTTGCTTCCGTTTTTTTTTCTTTTTTCTTCCTCTTCAGTGTGTTTCCTTTTATTTTGGAACAAAAAAAAGCGAAATTTTTTAAATTTTTGAATTTTAAAAATGCAAATTTTACTATGTTTATTACTCATTTTTTTTTTTTTGTTTTAAATAAAAAGTTTCTTTTTTCATTAATTTTTTTCTTTTCTCATGACGCGGGCTCTGTTATCCATGACTGTTTTTTTTTTTCTTCTTTCTTTTTTTCATATGTTTCGCACTCTTTCGTATTCAAATATGCGTGTAATTCTTGTTTTTCTCATTTATTTCATTTCTTTTAATTGTAAAAAAACAAAAAAAAAAAAAGAAAAAACAACAAAAAAATCGAGATGAAGTTGAAATTTCTTTTGTTCTTGTCCGTTCTTCAATTAATTAACAATAGAACTTTGAATTTTTGGTTGTATTTTATTTTAGAAATAAATTTTAATATTTATTATTATTATTTTCTACTGCTATTGCTAGTATCTGTGTCATTTTATTAAACAGCGTTAAATTTTTTCCTCCTCTGTGAAATTCCATGATCAGTTGAGAAACAATTTCACCCATTTCTGATCAGTCCTATCTTCTTAGATCAATTGACTGATCGATTAGCAGAAATACTGATTAATTTGTTGTATATTTGTTTTTTTTTTTTTCGAAACAAAAATTTGGAAATTTTATCACTTTGTTGAAAAAAAAAAAATGAATGTGTGATCAGTTCCAAGTGAAATTTTTCCAATCGATCATAATTAATTAAGCTTGATAGATTCATTTGATTTGCTAGTATTTATAATGACTAGGTTGTATTTATGGTCATGTGCAGCATAGATTTATCTTAAGTATGAGCAAGATGATGATAATTAAGATGATGATGATGACGATGATGATGTTGGTGATGATGATGATGGTGTTGATGATGATGATTATGATTGATGATTGATTTATTGATTTGCATTATATTTTCTCCTTTTCATTGATATTTCTATTCTTTTTTTTTTTTTTTTTTTTACCCTTTGCATCATAATTTTGATAAAAAGATTCTCTTTGCTAGAAGTATTATCACGGTTTACTTAATAAAACGAAAGTAAAAAGCAAAAAAAAAAAAAAAAACAAAATAGAAAATTTTATTTTGCGAAATGTTCCATTTGGGAAGGGAATTTTTGTCTTTGCAAAAAATGCAAGGAAAGAAGGAAGAAAAAAAAAATGAATGTGAGAAAAAACAATTTCAGTGAAGAATATGCGAAATTTTTGTTGAAAAAAGGTCGAGAATGAAAGGTGAATTCTCGAGAAAACTTAACAGATTTATGCTTGAAAATTGAGCTTTTGAAAAACGTTTTATAACTGTATGTCATGAAATTTTTCTTTGCAGTCAGTAATGATATTAGAAAAAAAAAAAAAAAATTGCAGTTAGAAATTCTACATGTCTAAAGGAAAACAATAATTCCATTTATACTTAATTATCTCATCTCTAATTTTAAAATGCATTTTCTCAAATTTAAATTCCATAATTCACTGCTAACATTTTCCTATTTCATTAGCATTCCTTGGACTCTTTGTTATATTTTTTATTCATTTATTTTTTTAATAAATTTTCAGACAAAACTGGTAATTTTTGTTTTATCGTTCAAGTGATCATGATTTACAAAAAAAGAAAAAAACGAATCGTTTTATCGTCACATCACTTTTTTTTTGGGGGGGACAAGTTTGAAATTTATATCACAACGTCTTATTTTTGTAATGAATTGCAATAAATTGAAAGACAGGGAATAAATAGGAAAAATTGATCAATTAGCCTTCAGACAAAAGTTTTCAGCCTAATTTTAAATATTCCCGATGAAATCCCTAGTCAAGTTCAAGTATTTTCTTTTGAAGTTCTTTGCCTAGTTTCCAGTAATTATTATGAATATAAACCTTTTTTTTTTTTTTTTTTTTTTTCAAAATATAAAATGTGTTTTTTGTTTTTGTAAGGAAGATTATAATTTCTTTTTATTTATTTGCAAATAATATTTTTCCTGAAATAAAAAAGCAAAAATTATTTGAAAATATTTTTACGAAAATTTATAATTTTAATTTATTCTTCAAAATTGCATCGATTTTTTGTCTTTTTTCTTGAATAAAAAAATAATTAGTGGCAATAACAATTTAAAACACTAATAACAATTAGCAATGACAACAATAATTAGTTGGAATGGACGTCCTGCAAGTGATCGAAAATTTAAACAAATTAGTTGTGCAGTAATTTACCGAACCTATTCATTCATTACTATCATCATATGTCCTTCTGTGTGTCCTTGAGAGTGTTACTGATGATAAAATGATAAATCAAATTTTAACATTAAACGTAAATGGAACGATCACTGAAATACTCTTTTACCTCTTATTCATTATTTCGTTTCCTTTTCCTTCTCTCTTTCTTTTCTTTTCTTTTTTTTTTTTTTTTTTGTTCGTCATTTATTCTATTAATTCAAAAATGATAAATGTTACTTAAATAATAATAATATGATAATAACAATAATGATAATTAAAATAATGCCATCCGTTATCACTCACTGATTTCAATTTGTTCTCTTTTTCCTTCTACTTTGAATTATTTAGCTGCTTTTTATCATTAATCACACAAATGATCCTCTTCAAAGAAATCTTTTAATTTTCTTTTCTTTTTTTTTCTTTCTTTTTTTTTAAATTTTTGCTTCAATTTGAATCTCGTTTTTTTTTTCTCAAGTTTTTTAACAAAATTTCCAAAATGCTTATGTATAATTTACTGAAAAGGGTCCACAATTAATTAATACGCGAAGAAAATATTGCAAAAATTGAATATCGATGATAATAACAATAATAATGATAATACTAACACACTACAGATAAAATATTAGCCAAATAACAGTAGTAAAATAATAAATGGCAATTAACAAATAATAGCCTAAAAGAAAATCCACAAGGAACTTGAATTTATTGGAATAAGTTGTTTTGGAACCAATTAGTCAGTCATCATCCTAAAGCTGACAACTTGAAATGATAACTTTTAAATATTTTTTATCCAAAAAAAAATAGAAAAAAAAAAAAAAGAACTGATTACTATTGATTATTGTTACAGGAAATGAATGAACTGAAAATATTTGATTTAAGTAAAAATTATTTGAAATTTTTCATTGTGATTTTATGCCTCGATGAGATTGGTTCTCTTTCCACCCTTATGAAATGAAGTAGGACGATTAATTTTCCGAAGAAAAAATTCAGATTAGTCCTAAGGGATAATGATATGTGCAAGGAGACTGCTAAAAATTGCAGTGAACTTAAAATTGTATGCTTATTAATTAGATTAAACTGCTTAATGGTTAAAATAAGTTTTCAAATTAAGAATTTCATTTCAACTGAACAACTGGAAACGATGATGAAGAAGTATTGTAATATGTCGTCAATTATTGATGAAATTCAACAGCCACAATATGATAGTTTATTTAATATTTTGAAAGAATGCTTGGATGCATATTTCGTTGGTGACAGAAATTCATATCAGTATCCGTTATCATATCATTTTGACATGGATTAAATTGATAAATGACAATAGTGGTCATTATTTGAAATAATAAAATGAATTAGTAATTGATTTAAAAATTTTTCCTTCTTCTTTCATTTCCAGTCTGCAACAATTTTCAGTTTAAAAGACAACTGATAAAATATGTAATACCATTATCATCATTTATGTTATATATTTTTACTTCATATCAGCAAATGACATATGATTCTTTATATCCTTATCACTAAATAAAAAGTGTGAATTATGCAATAATTAAGTTTATTTTAACTCATATATATCCTCAAAATTTTGCTAAAACAATTCAGTAGATCGATTTTTAGGCTATTCAAATTATTTCAAATGAAATTTTGAATAAATCTAAATGAAACTATTTTATTTTTTTTAGATTTGAAAAATTTATTAAATCAACTGATTTCCAACAATATTTGATGACATTTTTCCCTTTATTAACAGAAATCACTTTTGTCATAAACGATATATTCCTCCATATATAATAAGCATGCAAATTCCTTAATAAACAGATTCGAATCAAATTCATATTTCAACTATATTTTTTCTTTCACATCATTATTATCATCATCGTCGTTATCATTATCATCATTATGGCCGGTTATAGATTCTTTCACATTTCTCGAATTTGATGAATCTGATTTCAAGGATACCATCTGGATGGTACTTGTTTCTCCGGTAAAACTACCACTGGCACCATTGCTAAAAGAATCTAATGATATTAGTTAGATAGATGGATGGCAAATTTGTTTGTTAAAATTTAAAGTTTCAAAAATTGTTTGACCTTTTCATTTCTGGCATCTGTTTCAATTCATCACAGATTTCAGCACTTTTTGTTGCAACAGGCATTTTGATGGGCTAAATTTTGAAATAAAGAAACATTTATTAAATATTTTTATCAAAATAATTTGCTCAAATTTCATTTTATTTAATTTTTTTTTTTTTCTATTCCATAACAAAGAAAGTAATGAAATTATGCGAACAGTACTTTTCGTACCACTAATTGAAAAATTTGACTTAAATTTATAAACTTATAAAATGAAAAAATTTAGAGAACCTAGATGACATTTGGATACATAGTATGTTGAGAAGAGATCTCAATTGTTCAAATAACAAAAATGATAACTGATCGCTGCTAATTAGGAATGATCACTTAGTAAGTTCCTAATTAAGCAAGTTACCTACCAGTTTGCTATTTATTGTAAGATTAGATTTCTCATCAAATGATGATGCTTGATAACTCCGATATCTTGCTATGATAAGGAGCTTCCTTTGAAATAACGAAATACGGAGGAAAAAGACAGGAAGAAAACGAATGGAGATGAATCAAAACATAGTTTTATCCTTCTGCTAACTAATCCATCTCAATTTAAGCTGCATTCATAATCATGATAGAGCATAAGTTAATTGATAAGGATAAGAAAGCATACTTTAGTTCGTACAAGCTGCCGTCGTCTTCTTCTAGTTCCAATTCCACTGCCTAAAAATTCCTTCAAGAAATTGAATATGAATTATTGTGAAATTATATACAATGTAATGAGAGAATTATTTTAATTCTAAGCGAAAAATGAGAATGAAATGGACAGTTATGGTTTAAATTTTAAAGCAGAAATTTACCAAATTCACTAGAAGTATATGATTTCGTTGATGCTGAACGTCGTGCTGCGATCAACATTTTCCGTTTCCGAAGCGTACGTGAATGAACTGATGATTCTTCTGTTATCTATAATATCTTTATCATTATCAGTCTTCTGTTATCATTATTATTATTTTCCTTTTTTTTTTTTTTTTTTACTGCTATTATCAAAAATTTTTGAGGGCATCAACTTCTAACATGTTCTTTAAACAATATAAAATTTAATGAAATGATCATTTGGTAGTGGTGAAAACAGAAAAACAATAAATATTACAAAATTATCTAAATGAAAAATATTTATTAGCATTAATTTAGTGCAGAATGATAAAATTGTTCAATTTATTAATTAAATTATCAAGAATGTTGCATTTTCGGAGTTAGGTAAGGTGATCATCAACTACAATAGAATGTTGGGTGTATTACAGTCAATGGTGAATTAAAATTTTTTGTCAGGTTTTAAATTATCAAATACTCTTAGGAAAGGAAATTTTCATGCGACATAGCACTGTTCTGTTGAAGAGATATTTGAAGTGATAAACTAAATGATAAACTCTGACATCTTCTTGAATCTTCGTTGTTTGCACATCTTTATGTTGCTTTTCTTTTCTAATGGCTTCCATCAATATTTCACTTCTTCTGCTATCGTATTTACCACCGGATGAGGTGCTACGACGATTTTCACAATCATAATAGCATGCAATGATCGTGATTACAAGTAATAATACAGTGAAAACTGCGAGTATTATCAGAACATACCATCTAGAAAAAGATTTCGATCATGAATTGCATAAAAGTTGCAAAATTAAATTGAAGCAAAGAGGAAAAATGAAGATAGAAGGAAGTGATATGATGCTGGATAAAGGACGATTTTGTTCTAGAAAAGTTGGCAATGCTTTATCAGTATCACATTGCTCGGTCTGGCTTTTCAGAAGTAACAATCATGAGGGAAATAAATATTGCATGCTTGAAGCTAATTAGAATGGACTTATTTTGAGCTAAGTACTGAGAATTCATTAAAACAATGCATTATCCTACACATCCTATCTGTGCTTTTAGTTTCAAATTTAGCTGTAAAATTTAATTCAGAACTCAAATTCAATTTAATCTTCTTTGATTTTTTTTTTTTCCAAACTTTTGTTAATTTTTTTTTTTTTGCAGCAATATAACGAAGAAAATCGGACAATTTTAATATCATTAAAAAAAGATTTGGAAAAAAGAAAGAATAAACTTGTTTATAATGAATGAAATATTGAGAAGATTAATTATATCTAACTTAAAATAGCCAAGAATCAAATTATCTTCGCTCTTTTCTGATAGGTTTGCAGGAGGCAAAACGGTAAAATTAGCATCTTTTGCGTTGGATTCCGTAGCATTCCACGTATAATTACTGTTATAATCCTGAATCCAATCCAACGAAACAATTTTTGTATTGGTTTTGTTAATTTTCGAACCTTTAATAATGCCTTTTATTTTCGTTCCGTGAGTCTTTAACTTTAAACTTGATTCTGATGGCAACATTGCTCTGAGGTACCATCTTTTAGGTGCAAAATTTTTCACTTCCAACCCTGCAAACATTGGATTTTCTTGATAATAGAAATTTTCCAATTTAATTTTCAAATTTGGCATTTTTTCTCGCTGTCTTCGCTTAACAAAAAATGGGATTAGCAAATTTGCGATTTTTGTAGAGGATTTGAAAATTATCGAAATATTGTATTGAATATTTCAGATATTAAAAAATAAAAAAAGCTTATGATATTTATTTTCCAATATAAAATATGAATAAATATTATTGATTTCATTATTTGGATGCTGTTATCTATTAAGGAGGGAATGTACTGCTAAGAATTGGCAAATATTTAATTAATATTGTTAATAATAAAGGGTGATCAAATAATGATAACCTGATAGGAGATTTTGTATTAATGAGCTATATTTATTATTGTTATCATCATTTAAATGAAATCGAATGCATAAATACTCTTTTTCATCCATATCTTGTAATATATTTTCCGTAATATTTACTTCCACAGTGCATTGAATTTCCATAATTAGTTGCTTTTTTGCGAAGTGTTGTAAATTCCATTTTAATTTGCAATACCTTTGTTCCTAAACTCAATAATAAATAATATAAACTGGAATACAAACAAGTAAATATTACTCCAATAAATAAATAAGTAATAAATTTTTACAGGTAAATTAAAGTTTTCTTTATTTTCAAACCCCAATTTTGATTTAATAATATTGCAAATAAAATATTTTGATGTAATACTTAATTCAATTAAAAAAAAAAAAAAAAAAGGAAAAAAAAAGAGATTAAAGTGTTCCAAAAATTTGGCATTTTTAATTCATTAGAAATTTTTTAAACTATTAATTTTAAAAAATATTTTTTAGGAATATTATACTAAAATCATTTTTTTTTCCTTTTCTCCTTTTTAACGGTGAAAATAAATTTACCGTTAAAAATGCTACCAACCATCTGCTATATTAAATACGAAAGGAAAAAAATTATACTAATTATCATGATGCTAAGATCTTACTGAAACGTTTCAGACGTGAAATGAGGCATAAAGTTCTAGATGATATCTAGCTGTATAGGTATAATTAAAATTGTACCTATAGTGAAATAAGAAAATCAAAATTGACAATTGTCATTTTAGGAGTAACAAATTTTTCATTTTTCTTCCTCTTTGATAGGAAATAATATTTTTTGACGGAAAAAAAGAACACATTGTACCAAATGGAAGAATTATTTCTATCATATACAAATGAAATTTTTTTTTTTTTAAATGACAAATGACTTAAAATTTAAAAAAAAAAAAAGAAAAAGAAAAATCATACAAATTTTGGCAATAAATTGTAGCAGTCAGTGAAAATTTGCTGCTTGTAAATAGGAAAAAGCATTGCAATTTCTGTGATACATTCACCATTACTATTATTATTACTAATTATATTTTTTATTATTAAATCCAAAAAAATTCGATATTTCTCTTTGGTTAGCAATGCAATATGCAGGCATTTTCGCAATATATCATGAACCTAAATATATCAAATTATCATTAAGCCGAAATAATTTCGACATTTTCCCGCTTAGGATTTATAAATAGAATATAAGAAAAGTTTTGCACTTTATTCAATAAATGATATTTTGTGTGTTTCGTTTTTATCCAAATCATTTAAAAAAAAAAAAAAATCTTTTTTTACAGCTGTATTTATTTCTTTATATGAATAAATTGCTTAAAAAACAAAAAATTTTTTCAAAAAAAAAGGAAAAAGTATTAAATATCACTTTGATTATCTGAAATTTTGAGCTTTCTGTAAAGGAAGAACTTTTTTTTCTTTTGAAAATTTTGCTATAATTAAATATTTAGTTCTCAATTTTTTTTTTCCTTTCCTCAGTCCTGTTTCCTTTCCTCAGTCCTGTTTACCATCTATTTAGTCAAAAATATCCCTTCACTCTTCAAGTAATAATAAAATTTTTTTTGTAGTTCTAAAACATAACAAATATAGATTAGGTCGATTTTCGAATTATTTTGTTCTTTGCTCAGGAAAAAATAAAACATTTCTTTATCATGTCGTAATAATGATATATACATATAAATATATATAATCGAATTAATGAATTATAAGTATATATAAAATTCACTAATTCGATAATTAGGCAACTTCTTTTTGAAA
The DNA here is from genome assembly GCA_003640385.1 of Setaria digitata. NCBI lineage: Eukaryota > Metazoa > Nematoda > Chromadorea > Rhabditida > Setariidae > Setaria > Setaria digitata. Next base: position 78,240 of record RCAB01000052.1, on the reverse strand, counting down.
TTCGATGAATGAAAAAACTTCACGACCTTCACTTCATCATTATATGATTCATGAAGCGTTAACCTCAGAATGTCACTGTTAAAAAAATCACTTGACTTTGCAAACATAAATTGAATGCTTAGCAGTGTAATGCATATCTGCAATTAATTAATTATAATTACGCCCTAATTTGAGCAGTGGAATTTAACAAATAGAGTAGGAATAAAAATTTCCATTGATTGAGTTTTATCAAATACTTATGAAATATGATAATATTTATCCAATTACTGAAGCTCAAAAAAAAAGAGAAATACGAATACAAACCAAGAACCAATAACTATTGTTGTGATCAACGTGCCAAATGCAAACGTTCATTGAATAAAAATTAAATTAAAGTTGTAGTAAACCTATTTTTATAGCTTACTCATCTATTTTTCTAATTCATGATTATGCAAATTAATGCGTATAGTGTGCACCCTAGATTATCTGCTAGTTTAATTGCAAATGTTAGCTGGATAGGAATAGAAAAACTGAATAAACGATATTCGGGAATGAAACAAATTTAAGCATTGAAAGAATCAATTAAATGCACTACCGACAACTGATGATGATGTGATGGTAGCAGTAAAAAATTATGATGTGACGAACTGTAAGATTTAAATGCATTTTAATAACCGTTCACGTCACTAAATGATCAACTGAAGAAGCGACTTGGTAAAATGTAATCAATTTTTTAAACGTTTTTTTTTTCTTTGTTAAAAATTAGATATACTACTGCAGAAAATGAATTTTATTATTAAAAATTAAGTAACAGGAAAATTTTCAGAGAAAAAAAGGAAAAATAATTAGAAAAACAGCAACAATAAGCTTTCTGAAAATTTCACGACCAAAAATAACAATCATAAAGCATCGGCAGGAAACAAACTTCTAATTTTAGAAGTTGAAAGTAATGGAATCATAAAATATAGCGATTACCGAGTTACAGTAAGATCTTTTGATTCAAGAAAGAATTCAAGAAAAAGGAACTTCATCCTAAATAACAAATTTTCAAACCTGAACAAAATTTCTAAGCAAAATTCAATAGAGAAATCTATAGCTAGTATGGTAAACGTTTCATAAATAACAAACAAGGCAAACATGTGATATACCATTCCGTGTTAAACACTTGCAAATGCAGCCTGCTAATTCAATTTTAACAGCGGTAAATCAAACTTAAGGTATTACAGTAACTTAGAAATTTACATTCCAGAAAAACCAAATAGCCAAACTCAATGATAAATCAAACTTAAGGTATTACAGTAACTTGGGAATTTACATTCCAGAAAAACCAAATAGCCAAACTCAATGATGCGAATTTCCATACAATCTATCACAGTGAAATATGGCAAGGAAGACCGTCATTTAAATGCACCAAATTGGAACGGACGAAGAAATAATTTGCATAAAGAAATAAGTAAGCTCTCGGAAGGAAAACATTTAAGTAAACGCAACCAGTAAAACTGAAATCATGATTCCCGTGATAATAAGCAAACTGGGAAATACTTAACATGTGTTTGCCACTGAGCAGAGATCTGGAAAAAACGTATTTCCGACCAGATGCAACCATCAATCGAAACTGAAACGAAAAAAAGAATGTGGAAACGATGTACAATTCGATCACACCGCAGATTAACTCAAGATATTTCTGCTAATCATCGTAATAGATCTCAAAAGTTTCAAACTACATCTTTAATTCAGTTACCTCAACTTTTTTTTTTTTGTTTCCTCTAAAAATCATTGCGTTAATAAACATTTTTAAACTTTCAAATATTGAAAGCCAAACGGATATCCTTATCAACTACTTGCAAATGAAATGTATAAAGAGAACAAAGTACAAATTAATTACTCGTAAGTGGATGTTTCCCACTACAAATCAGACGTGCCACATTGTTAATACATTGAACTGGACTTTGGCTCTCTGATTCATTTCGCTGCAAAATGTTAAATACCCAAATTTAATTCAAAACAAACATAATAAGAATATAAAGAACGAAAGAACAGAATAAATATGCAACCTTACAAAACTTCTATTTTTAAAACAAAATAATAACGCCACAATTCTAAACTATACATGACTAAAACTCCTGAAATTGATTATTCAAGAATTATTATTAGGTTCGAATCATTTCCTGGCAACGTACCTGAACTTTCTTCATTCCCAGTTTATGGAACATTTTGTCGCGTCTTCGTTCCTTGACAAACTGGAAAGAAAGAAGAGCACTAAACGGCCTACGGAATACTGCAAATGAACGAAATGCCGAGCGGATTGAGCATTTCAAAAATCGCGGCTCACGCTTCACTGATGCAAGGCTACCAACACTGCTCGTACCACCGTTTGTACCGCCTTCATCCTGAAAGCGAAATCCAACAAATTTGGTTTTAGGGAATTTTGTTGCGTTTTTATTCCTTGGCCAAATAGAAGGAAAAGCCTTAAAGAGCTTGGGAATTCCAACGCATAAAAGAGAGGTCAAATTCTCTGACAAAAAGAAAAAAAAACTGTAAGCATTCTATCTAATGATATTATCAAATTTCTAAAATTCAAGGATAAAATAGTTTCATTCTTATTACTCAAAACAATTCTTTAATTTGAACACATAAATTTTAGCTTTTCATTTTTACACCGACAAAAAAAGGTAAGCTTTAAGCTGAAAGAATCGTACGTTTTGGTTATTCGGTATCCAATATTCAATAAGAAGATCCTGCGTGTCAGATATTTTTGTATTGTGTGGAGTGAGAGGAGGAGATAGCTGCTGCACGCCGAAAACACCCTGTAACAGCAAGATTTATTAGTAAGATTTCACTTTCTTCATTCTGGAATTAAATCTGTATAATAATATATCTTACTAACCTTAAAACAACATTCAAACAATCTTTCATCAAATATAAATAGAAATTAATTGATGTTATATGTAATTCCCAAATGCAAAAGATAGGACGCACCTGAGTTTCTTCGTTAAAACGTACAGACACTGCGCAACTTTCCATATCTTCTTCCAGTTGACCAACCCGGACTTCCGACAAAAACGGTACGAATTGTGAGCTTTCCTTCTCATCAGCTAATCTAAAAATGTACTGTGCATCGTGATAAAATCTTTATATAAGACTCACTCTCAGAAAAGTAAAAACGACACTAAAAACGTAACATTTGACAACTAATGTATCTTGTATCGCTAATAAAGCTTCCCTACAAGACATTTTTAATCGTAATTATATTGGGTACACTCAGAGATACTTACCCTTTACTATGCAACTGTAACATTGCTTCACCGATCGGCAGCTTCCGAAACGTTCCCTCTGACATATTTCGCAATTTTGTCGCAAATGTTTTCAGTTCGGATAGTACAAATTCATCGGTATTTTTCACAAAAAGTTCATTTAGTGAGGACGTACCACCGGCTGCACCCTGGAGCACTTTGCCCAAGGCACTGGACGGTAATGTGATTACACAAAATCTATAACAAAAAAAAAGAAATTAAGTATCTGAATTACGATAAATCTGATTATGTTAATGTAACTAATTTTATACGTGTTATTCAAAAAAGTAAAACGTTTTACCTCAGAAAATTAATCCAGTCAGCTGATTTGCCTTGCAACGATTCAACATATGCTCGAAGAACAAGGCTAACTAGTTTTTCCGAACCAATTACACCAAGAACAGTACATGGCGGAGACGCTGATGAACTATTACAGCTTGAAACAAAAACTTTTATTCTAAATTTCATATTCTAAATTTCGATTTTTTTATGGAATAATCTTTTATTGTAAGGGTTTTCAAAGCATAAATATAAGAAGATCGAATAACTTCCATTTGAAGCAAAACTTAATGCACTGAAAATATGGAATGTATGCTTAAAAAGCACAATTCACATGTAATTTTCACCTGAAATTAGTACTAATTTCACAATTAAAAAAAAAAAACACCCACAATTTTTGTATTTTTGCAACAATTGATGAAATCAATAACCGACAATCGTTGAACGATGAACAATCCAAAACTCGAAAAACGGAACCGAAAAATGATGGAATCTGTATGTCAGAACTATCACATAACCACAGACGCTCACTAACACTCCATGACTCTTCATCACGTATAACAGCGGATAACTGCAAAATCATAATGATTTCTACCAACAGCAGTAAAACAATTACCATGACGTGATTATTGTCTTATGAAAAACTATAATAAGAATTACAATAATTGTAATAACTTACTTCATTTATAATGTAGCTATTAATTTCAAGGAAAAATCTCACATATTGAAATTTTTAAAATGAAGATAAATAAAGTAACTAAGTAGAATCAAATTCACTGCACCTCAGAATATGATCAATCAATATTTCTTGATGACCAAAAGCAACTTCAGAAGTAAGATTCCAGAATTATAGAATTAAAGTATAGTGGGAAAAAAAGGTCAATATTGAAGGCAGAAGCAGTTTGTAAAATAATGAAAGTTTAAAAAAAAATCTTGTTTCGATTTGTTAATAGAAGACCTACACGGAAATGAGGGGGAAGTTTAAAAAAAAAAGAAAGAAAAAAGGACCTTATCAAATAGGTCTTCAGGTTTGAAATGAACTATTTAAATGCAGCTTAGATCAATTTTAGTAAAGATGAAGTAATTCCGGTTGTTTCCAACGGGTCTAATATGTAGACTGTAATAAAGAGGCTAAATAGAGCTAAAAATTAAAAATTAGCTTAAACTAAAATCCAGTGATCGGAATTTTGAAAAAGATCGTAATTTACCCAATCGGTAACAGATGTTGTACGCATTGGATGCCAGTGAGATTTTGTAACATTCCCAGCAGCTGAGAGATCGGAACTTGGAGAGCAAAGAGGAAATGAAGCGGCCGAAATGGATGAAGGCACGTTGGAAGTAAAATGGAGACTAGGAACAGTGGTTACTGGAACAGTATTTGGAGTGGTCTCAACCATCGTCACAGGTCTTTGGAAATTTTTCTCAGTTAAACCATATCTGAAATAATGAGATGATATACAAAAAAAGCTTGAAATAATGTCGCCTCCACAGTTCCTAAGAAGCGCCTTGATAAAAGAATAAGAATGAATTGCTAAAAGACATACCCTAAAAAAATGCTGCTGTTTATTTTTCTTTTCCTTACTTTTTCTAGATTAAGTAACAATCATGAAATACATGAAGAAGGAAATAATAGAAAGCGTATGTCACAAAGATCAAGCATGTTCAAACATCGTATTAACACTGAATACCCAATACTAGGTGAAAAAGAATTATTTTCGATATTTGAGAATTCTTAACTTTAAGAAAAATATGTAAACGCAACATTTACAATTTATACCATTGTTCTACTTGCGGTTGGAAATATTTAAAGAGACTTAATTGCGCTGGAAATGAATGGAGTGTAAAACGAAACATAGTGTTCAACATTAACAGGCACTTATTAGGCGACTGACTGGCCTTCTGCAAGAGAACACTAATCAGGCTGCTCAAATAAGGTAAGGATTTTGTTAAATTTTAAAGAAGCCACAAATTATTAAAGTATCATTCCTACTGGAACCAACAACTTACGTGCCAGATGACGCAACCATGAGATTATCAATATCGGTACTAATTTCTTCATCGCTTTCCGTTTCTTCAGTATTATCCTGAAATTGACTCTTCTTGAATTTCCTGCCATTTTGAAATGAGGTAGCTTAATGGTTTTATTTAAGGTCGGGTGAGGAGAATATCTAAAGTATACCAGTACTTTCTCATCCCTGATTGATGGTAATATTTCTCTTGATGAAGATGCAAAGTACGGTCGCAAACCAGGCCTTGGACTGCTCACAATGCTCAAATTATCCATCATCATTTCTGGTCCCGAATCCGACAAATTGTCCAACTCTTCGAACAGTTCTTCAAGCTCCTGTGCTGTTGGTGCCACACTACCGGTTCGGGATATGGAATCTGAGTTAATTCACAATGACCCAAAATTATATCCTCTTAATATCCACTAATTAAACTCCAATGAAGCTAAAATCCAATATTATAGAAACATATTATAATAATAGTATAATCAACTAACCTGCAGCCCCTTCTTCAGGAATTTTAAATTTTTTTAATAAAGATGAAAATTTTTGCTTCAAATTCTTACGCGCCATTTTCCGTTGATGTGTTTTCCGTGACTTATACCTGGAAAATACTAATTTGTCAAGATGCAAACGACATAAATGATGAGAAATAAGTCTTACAATTGCAGGTATTGACTAAGCAGAAAAAGTGGCATGAACAAAATCACAAACGATACAAGATCAAACTTAAAAAAAAAAAAGTTAAAATAAGATGTAGTGGTCCTTCACCTCTGCTTTGGGACTGAGCGACCTGAATCTTGTAATTCTTGCTCATCATTTGTGTCCTGGCCATCCGATGAACTGTCATCATCATCTTCGCTTTCCAGTTCTTTTTCCTTGACTCTCCGTATACTTACCTCATTTTCAGCTTCGAATGCTTGACTTTGACAGGATCCAACTACAAGTCGTCCCACTGCTGCAAGTAGAATATCAAACAATAATAATGATTATCGTGACTTATTTTAATGCCTTCACTACTTCCTAAGACTTCGGCACAAAACACAAGTAACAAAACAAAGACTGTTTCACCTCAATTGAAAGGTGGATCAAAATACTAATAATTCGGCAAGCACATCGGTAATATATTACAATGTTCTCATATAAGATTAACGTGACTCACGATTAATATTTTGCACTTCGTCTTTTTCCATATCAGGATCAAAAAGGGAAATTTCGCGAACAGAGCAATTCTGTAGCACTTCCGATAAGTTTATCGTACCTGCAAAATGAAATAACTCCTAAATTTTTGGTTTTTAGAAGAATTTGGAACATCCTTTCACAAAAAATTTAAGCCATTTAAAGGAACACATAGAGAACCGCAAACATTTGAAAAATGGAAAATAAAACAAACAACGATGACTAATAATAAAAAAGAGCGCTTACCAACAGCAAGTGTTTTATAACCCAAAATTGGTCGATTTTTATACCTTTTGCGCCTTTGAAGAAGTATATGTAAAATATTTCCTTTTCTTTTCAAGAAATGAGGGTACTGAAAGGAAAAAGCATTATTTTTTGCCATGAGTCATCAGTAACTCAAACAGAAATCAATGAAAGAATTAATGTCACATGCAAACAAATGATTTAAACAAATATTGTAACATAAAGGAAAGAAAAAATATTCAGAATGAACCGAAACAAAAAGCCGTATGATTACTAAAATTTGCTTCGTTTTTCTGGATTTAAAATGTTAGAGAGACCAAAGAAGTAAAAATAAGAACGAATGATACGCGAAATTGTAAACGACATATTTAAATCTATATTACCTGTATTGTAAATGATATATTCAAATCTACATCAACTCTTCCATTCCGAGACTGAATTAGAAAATCATTGCTACGAAGAGATCGTTTCGAACCCTTAAAATACCACAGATACTGAATACTTACACTGAATGCATATTCGATGATTTGAAGAATTCAGAATCTAAGTTATATATATATATACATTTTTTTTTGGGTTGATTGATTAATATTCTATTTCTATTGTGCGTATAAAATACTATCTCCTGTTATAATCAAAGCTAATTAAAATACACAGTGAAGTCTTAATTTTATTAAATGGTCACTTAGACAATTAATGGTAAACATATTTTATACCGAGAGAATAAAAAGAATTCTGAGGTTGAAGTTCAAAAACTTACGTGTAACTTAACGGTAATAACAACTGTGGACTCATTCCCAACAAATGAATTAAACACTAAGCGAGTTAAAGCCATTGAAAACATTCTGAAAGAGATGTGTGACTTTATTAGAATTTATATATTGAACAATAAAAAATATAAAAAGTCAAATTCTCGATATAAATTGAATTTCAAATCCATTCCCCCTTGAAATTATTTCATACTCCTCCGCCCCTCCCAAAATCTTTCCCAAACTAGAGAAAAAGCATTCGTATGTATTTGAAAAATATGGATTCAAACAATAAACCGTTCTTTGGCAATCTATGCAGATTCAAAGTAATATCTTATGTATGTGTATACAACCTTTCGTTAGATATTTGACGTGAAACACAAAAACATGACACGTAAAAGCAATAAGTAGAGTGAAAAGCAATAAATTTATGAGATGGAGAGGGAGGAAAGTATATTTCACCAACATATTCCACACATAATTGACGTGAAATTGCAATAATTACATGGAACGGGAGATAATTGACACATGCAATGCACATTTCCCAACGATGAGCAAAATTTAAAACTAATTAAAATGGTTTGTTGTGATGGAAAAAAAACGAAAATAGAAATGAAGAACAAAACCGTTGCACGGCACAAGCAATTGTCCGATCCGTTTCCCAATTAGCGAACAATCGCATTGGCACAGTCCGACAAGCAAGACTGTCCATATCAGCTGAATGATCGAATCACTGACCCAATGATTGATTGAATAACTGAGTGAATGATTACTCATCCATTTTCATCGATACTGTACAACTAAAATCGCAAAAATAAACAATGAATGAATCAAATATTTTGTTGGGAAGAAACGTTAGCTCCTGTCAAAATTACAAATAAAAATGAAAACGATAGATCAATACTCAAATATGCAGTCATTAAATACTAATTTTGGGCTCATATTTTCTTCTCAAAATACCTTACTTCTAGAAGCACGAAAAATTAGAATTTATTTCTATTTTCTAAATCAGAATCTCTTTCCTATTTCACTCATTCTCACATGTTATCAATCTCTAATACTGGATGTATTCTTACGTTTCTCTCCAATTCATTAATCTCTTTCTCTTTCTCCCTATACATATACACATAACGATCTTCTGTTAGTTTGCAACTGTAATCTAAAATTTATGTTACAGGTACACTTTATTTCTAGAATAATTATATCTCAGGGCAAAGTAAAAGAAAGGAAATTTTGTTATGAATTGAATTTCGATCAAATTTACTACTCAGAAAACAATATACTAGCATCTTTTGCTATGATAACAGGAATGTATTTAATAAAAATAGTACTTTTTGTAAAAATGTATGCGTATATACACTTATCATTTATTCATTAATTAGCCAAATCGGATAGAAATCTAACTATTCATCTACTTCTTTCTTTCTTTTCTGCTTTTTCACTTCCTACTTAAGCTTTTAAATGTTTACCAACCTTAAACGGCATATCTCAGATCAAATTTCGAGATAAAGCCATTCCTACGAAAGCAACAAGGCAAGTCCGATGCCAGGGACATGAATTATTTCACAGTGTCCCAGCCATATGTTTCTCTTAGTGAGGAGTGAAGATCAGAGAGAAAAGATACCGCAGGAAGAGTATCGTTATTGGACTTAAAATGATTGTCGCAGCTATATATGGATGTCATTTCTTCCGTCTTTCTCCTCCTCCTTTTTTCTCATTCCTCTCTTCTTTTCATCTCATATTCGCTTTTGTATTTTTTCTCTTCGTTATATTTCTTTTCTTTCTCAGTTGTTTCTCCTTACTTTTTTTCTTTGTCCTTCTTCACATCATCATTCCTTTGCACTTTATGTTCTCTCCACTCATCTTTCCTCTTCCTCTCTCTCTCTCTCTCTCTTTCTCTCCCCCTTCGCCATCTTCATCTTTTCTTTTGGGAATTCAGGGGAAGAATTCTTTCAAAACATTTTCAATTCTTGACAAATTGATTAAAAAAATTGGATGCAAGAAAACAAACGATGAGAAAAGAATTATCATCTTCTCTTTCTTCTCTTCTCTTCTTCCTCTCTCTCTCTCTCTCTCTCTATCTCTCTCTGTCTCTGTCTACTTCGAATATTTATTTCAAGTGTAACACGGAATAGATAACTGGAATGGGAAAAAGGGATTGAAACCTTTTTGCCTTCTCTTTTATACATTTCTTTCTGCTTCATTTAATTAATTACGAGAAGTCTAATTATTTCAAGTATTAAAAGACAAAAATTTAAACAATATTTGTAGGAATTTCTAAAAAGTTTGAGGGAAAAAGCAGTATAACAGGAAGATTTGAATGAGTGTAATTAACATCAAAGAAGGAATTAAATAAGATTGTTTAATTCACTGAAACAATCATTTGGATATCAAATTTTAGCAATTTTTTTTTTTTTTAAAGCGAAAAATAGGGTAATTTCTACGTTATTTTGCTTTTTTCCTTTTCAATTTAATTAAGTTTAATTTGACAAAAAATTAATTATTTTTCCAATGTGAATAAAGCTAAAAAATAAAAGTAATTTGAACAAAGCACAAAATCGTGAAACAAATACATTAACACTATGCAACCTGAAAATATTAACTGATATATTACAAATGAATTTAATTTAACAATATATTTGAAATGAGCCATTTTAAAATATTAAAAAATACTGATTAACTGAATGAACACAAGAAACTAAATAGTGATTAGATTAAATAGATAAAGAATTAACGATCAAGCTCAAAACACTAAGTAATGATCAAGTTCATCTTACAAAATGCTATCTAAATTAAAGGTAAACTGAATGACGATTAATTTTGAATTTGTTGGAAATTTGGATGTCAAAGAATTTAGTAATTTGGGTATTAAAGTAATTTAGAAAATTATTAATCTAAGTTCTTTTTACATCGTTTAATGAACGAACTGAAGGAATCGAGTGAATGCTTGAAATGAAACATTATAGCATTGATAAATTGAAATTTTAAAAAAAGAAACAAAATAGAAATAATGGCAAATTCGAAACCGAAATAATTGTAAAGCCAGAAATAAATGCTGCAAACAAGAATGCTATTATCATGAAAACGAGAAATTGTTGGGGAGAAGGTAAGCATCCTTAGAAATAATTAAAAATATTTTGTTAAAGGTTAGAACATTAATCAGAATCACATTTTCTTTTTCGATTTCAGTAATTCGAAGGTACAAATTTGCTGGATTTGAAGAGGAATCCGGAAATATGAAAAATGAAAGAGGAAATTGAGGTGACAATCTTTAAGATAGTAAAACATTAGGGAATTTATTTGCCCATTAGCTTCTAATATTCAGTCCAATTTTAGCCCACTCTCCATCAATCATTGCTGTCACCCGATGAAGCTAAGAATATAGACTAGTTTAGATTCAAGTTAGTCTTCACCTTCATTAAGATAAGACTTTCCCCTAAAGCAAAAGTGCTAAATCATTTCAGGCTAAAGAAAATTCAAGATAGACTTTTGTATAAAAGCATAAATAATTGCTAAGAAAAGAAAAAAGGTAGAGAAATATAAAGAAAAAAAAAAAAAAATTAAAATCTCATTTTTCACCATTTCTCATTTGAAGTATATCTTGCAAGAGCTAACCTAATAAACTAGGCTCATAGAGTCAATCAATGGTTGCATTATAGAAATTTAAATATCATTATCTATTATGATTTTTTTTTTTTTTTTATAGAGTACTCTGGAAATAATTCAAATAACATGGAACAATTTCTAGTTGCACAGCATAATTTTTAAAATGCATCATAAAAGTATTTGAAAATTCAATTTTTTCACACTCAGATATAATTAACAATTATCAAAAATCATTGTATTTTGCTGAATAGATGAAAGAAAGTTGTAATGAATTTATAATCTAATTAGTCTAAAATTCAAGTCTACGATAGCACATCAAAGATTCCTCAAATAGCAACTTCTTATGCTTTCTGTATACACAACAAACTATTTTAAAGGACTAATCCTTGAAAAAAAAAAAAAAAAAAAAAAAAAAAGAAAAGTTCTATAATTGATAAATTGATAACTTATGATTAGCCACTAGATTACTAGTCACAATATCACAATCACAATTGATAGTAACTTTTCACATCCTTATCGAACGAAATTTTTTTTTCAAATTTGATACTTCTGAAAATGTTGAGCCCAACACTAAAATATTATATTTATGGCCTAATTATTCCAGTATAAATCCGTCTTTTATCACCTGTGAGTCTATTATCTGTACTATATGATCATATGGAGGTCGGATATGATTGTAACTAATAATTAAATATAGTCTACCATATGGTTGTGTATTTGAATTTGAAGAAATTCGTTCATTTACGGAAGCTAATTATGCAGGCTTTNTAAATCCGTCTTTTATCACCTGTGAGTCTATTATCTGTACTATATGATCATATGGAGGTCGGATATGATTGTAACTAATAATTAAATATAGTCTACCATATGGTTGTGTATTTGAATTTGAAGAAATTCGTTCATTTACGGAAGCTAATTATGCAAGCTTTCAAAGTGGGAATAATTTCTCGTATTCAGATTATCTATATTAAAAAAAAAAAAAAAAAAACCATAAATTGAGAAGTGTACTGAAAACTGAAAAGTATATTAAAACAATATTGGTGCTTAATCACTAACTTTTGATCTTGGCTTTATTTTAGCAATTGACTCACTTTTTTTTTGTATAATTTATTATTTAGAATAAGCCTCGTTATTTATACAATTTGAAAATTTCTTAGAAAATTCATGCGTTAGTCTGGTTGAAATATTTTTGGCAAACAAAATGCAATAATTGCTCACCACTGATAAACTGACAATGCAAATGCATGTTTGATAAGGTTCATTACGAAATAATCTGTTAATCAGATGAATTATTGCATTAAAATAATATATATATGGTGGGGAAGCAAAGTGAAGAGATAATTAAATAATGAAATTGAGGCAGTTATTATCATATTGAAGAACTGTGATGCGGGAAGAAATGAAGAATACGACGGCGGATGATTAAATGATAAATGATAAACTGGTTTGTTTCGAGCCATTACGTTCATTTTGTGTGGACTTGTTTTTATTTCTCAACCAGTGTAATTAACAAACTTAAAGTAATTAATAAATTTGTGTTATTAAAATTTATGGTAAAAAATTTGTGTTAAATAATGAAGTCGCTGTTAATAATTGATCGAATTATTAAATAACGCTAAAAAAGACAAAAGAGACAAAATAACCTGAAAAAAAAAAAGATTGCTATTTTTGCGAGATTTTAATTCATCGTAATTTTTAATTATCACATAATTGTTCGCTTCATTTCGTTTCATATTTGATATAAAACTGCAAATTTTTTGGAAAAAAAAAAATTTTAAATTTTGCCGAAATGAAATAATTAAATGCTAGACGCTTTTTGGAAATTAAAATAACAGCAGTTTGTGTATCATTTAATCATTAATGAAAAATGTCATCGTTTTTCTTGTATTTCATGAAATATTAATGATTTGATATTTTTCTTCTATCTCTTTTTTTGATAGAAATAAATGACAAATCAGAATGAGCCATCTCTGTAATCACTTTCAACGATTAAATTGAATGAAATTTCAATCTGTTTCTTTTTTTTTTTTCGTTATGAAACACATATTGATGAATGATATTAATTACAAATTAAATTTATCGGAAAGAAACAAGAGTAAAAGTAGCAACTCTTCAAGATTCATTTAGCTTACGCTTAATTAATCGATTTAATATTCATGCTAAAATTAACTGCTATGTAGCCACAACAAACAAATGAAGGAAAAATTAAATAAATTTTTAAATGAACTGATAAGAATGAGTTTCCTTTTTCTCTTTATTTTTATTTTTTTATTTTTATTTTTTTTCTCAAGGGCGTAATAAGGAGAAAGGAAAATAACAAAACTTGGCTCTTTTTCCTTGTGAAATTGAGCATGATAAAAAATATTCTACATGTTTTTAAAAACAAGAAAAACTTTTTGTGGATTTTGCGATTGGTGAATTTTAGGGAACTTCGAAACTGATGATTGTGGCAATTTAAAATGAATCAAATTAATTTAAAATGATTGGAAAAAGTTTTTCGATTACTTTTAATGGAAATCAAATTGATGCAGTTCATTTTAGGTTGCTCTACAGTAAAAATCCAGTTATTTTTTTTTTCTCACTTTTGTGAAAAAAAAAAGAGATTTTAAATAGAAATTTAAATTTAAATGATGTTTTCGTACTGTTTTGTATTTCTACGAAATATGAGGCAAAAAAGGAAAAAAAAAAAAAAAAAACTAATAAATGCGACAATTAAAAAGTATCATCAACAGGTAAATAAATAACAAACATTCAGAATGAAACTGATCAAAAGTGGTCAATAAACGATGTGCTTTAAACAAAATTAGCATTTTATTTCAAATTTTGATCGTTTACTCATTTCCATTCGAAAAGTTTTAATATTTTCACTTGTAATTGATTGATGAAATATTTCATAACTGATATCGGAATATAACTTCGAAATAACTACGAAATGAAAAGAAAAAAAAAGAAATGAGAAGATTGTCATTTCTCAACAAATCCTATCTAAGCAATGTTAGGCTATGTTTCTGGGATAGGATAATTTTTTGGCTATTAGATTAAAGATATATACATAACCCTTTCCATCCAAAAAAAAAAAAGGTAAACAAGTTTATGTAGTAAATAATAAAGAATGAAATAAATGATTTAATGAAAGAAGGGAAGGAGGAAAAAAGAAAGAATTATGATTTACTTATGGGCCAATATTGATTGAGATGATGCTGACTAACCATTCTAGCAACTTGGCTAAAATGATTAAGGAGAAATATGAGCCAAGAGGTAGACATGCATATTTTAGCTTTCTAGTTGAAACTTGTCAAAAACTATAAAACAAATCGAGCGGAAAGTTTCCTATCATGGGGAAAAGACTTTTATTTTTGTTTCTTTATTTAGTTTTGATTTGTCGAGATACGAGCAGAAATATTTCTTTCCTTTCTTTTAATTAAACGACCAATAGAGTTTTAATTTTCTTTTTTCTTCTCCGAAAATTTAAACAAAAGGTTAAAGTTTTTTTTCTCAAATTTTATGACTTCCACAACAGTAGTTATAAGCAAATACTTTTACATCATTAATGACTAATTAATGACTGGGCACCTTTCAACGTATCCATTTGGTGTGCTACGCTTATTATCAGTGTTTTTATCGTCTAACTTGATAGTGTTGTTTACGTAGACCATTTACGTTATTTACGTGAGCCATTTACGGTATTGTTAGATGCAACTTATACTAATAAAAGTTTTGTCTGATTCATGTGCGCATTTCATTTATTTTCATCCAACAGAAATTTTAATTTAACCTATCTTGACAACATTCATTCAATGACGTGTGTTTCCTTGTTTACTATAATTATCGAATCTCCAATACCTTTAATTCTACATTTCATTACTTGCGTCACGTCACTTACAACGCTTCATTCCAGATGCATTTGTGAAAATAAAAAACCACGTGAAAACATATACTTAATATATGCAAACGCACATATACATAAAATGTTACGTAGCTGAAAACGTGTGTATGACGTGTTTAAATAAGGAGGATCTTTTATCAAAAGGATTATGCGTGAATATATTACGCAGATGAAAACACGTATGTAACGTAATCGACGCGAACATATTGCGTAATAATTGAAATGCAGTAAGATGTTGAGATTGCATAGCGCCCCCAGTGGAATAGAACTGAGGTAGCTGGGGAGATACGAGCTGCATCAGTGACGTCGCTGGCTGATCGGTGGGGATCGGGTGGTGATGACGTTGGTGGTGACGTCTGGTATGACTTAACTGCTGTCGAGATTTCACGTTTCGACATCTCGAGAGGTCATAGTGTGAGATGGGCTCCGGAACGACCCAACACACCTCAGCAGCAGCATTGCTGAATTAATCCCACTGAAACAGATTATATTTCCTTCCTTCTTTTCAGCTTTCCCCTAAATCTTTAGTCATTGTATCACAACGATATAATTCATTTCTTGCAATTTTTCTTTTTCCTTTTTTTCTGAATCAGGTGATGGATTCATTTCCACATGTACTTATAAATTGTTTGTTTTATAGTAACTATTCTTATTACTTGATTTTCTATTAGTTTTCCATTTCGCATTAATACTTATACTCGTTTACATTTGTATGTATCTATAATTTTTATTTACCTTCTGCTATTTTAAAACTATTTATTTTCTATTATTTTATTTATTTATTTATTTACACCAATAATTTGTTTGTTTGTACGTACGCATACTCATAATTTTTTTATTTCATCTCTCATAATTCTTTATTTTGTATCGTGATGCTTTTTTTTTTTTTCTATTATTTTAGAAATATTTTATCACTTTTTGTGGTACTACTGCCCTTTGTTATTTTAAATTTATTTGTTTATTTTTTTTTGTTGTTTGGCTTACTTTTTTTTCGTAAAAAAGGTTTACTTTTTTTTCAGTGAAAATTATTATATTAGATATTTCACTTATTTAGTTGTTTATGTATTCATTGCTTTATCAATACATCCATCTCTTTTGTTTTTTTTTTTTCTTTTTGTTTTGCTCATTCATTTGATGACTTATTTAACAATTTTTTTAATTCAATTCTTCGTTC
Organism: Setaria digitata; assembly: GCA_003640385.1. Classification (NCBI taxonomy): domain Eukaryota; kingdom Metazoa; phylum Nematoda; class Chromadorea; order Rhabditida; family Setariidae; genus Setaria; species Setaria digitata. The sequence goes on along the minus strand of RCAB01000052.1, from coordinate 61,846 downwards.
ATTTTATGTTCATTTCGTTACAGTATGCTAACAGGTAATTAGTTTAAATCGTTGTTTTCCATTATTTGCACTAATAAACAGTGATATCCTGTGCTTACTTCATTTCATCTACTGAGCTTCATTTTGTTAAATTCATGAATATTTAATGCAATTCCCGAAGTAGCAGTTTCTTTTGACATCAGATTATCCGTTGTAAGGTGGAACAGGTCGATTGGTAGCTTGCCATATTAATTGGATTCTTACATCTCAGGTTATGATCATCCCTTCATGGTATTACTGATTCAGGCCAATGTCATCGTAGATGTTTGGGTTCCGATCTAGGTTAGGCTACCAAAGTATTGATGATGAAAATACTCCATCCCGAACATACCGTACTAATGATCAGACACCGTCTATTCCTGAGGGCAGAGCGGCGTAAGTTTTTTTTTCTCTCGAAAATTTCCATAGAAAGAGTTTCCTAAGAACATTTTCATATATGGAAGTGGAAAAAGCTTCGTTTATTTCAAGGTCTTAATTATTTTTCTTATTTTCTATTAAAAGTAAGACATTTCATTAGCTTGTGAGATTGGGAGGCATGTTATCGATCATTTTTTTTTTAATTAAGTGCATTTGCACATCTTCATGTTATCGTTAAGTTAGGTTTAACTTTTGATTCTTGTCTTAATCAAAGTTTCCACTTGCTAGAAAGAAATTTGTAAAGCCCAAAAGAAACTAAACAGTCGTTACTAAGGAATTACAATTTTGGCTTAATGTTTATTGTAATGTTGTTGCTTTTTTTTAATCTTATTTTGTAGGGAAGATGATGGTCCCTCGGATGTATTTGGTGGTCCTCCATTAGAACATGGTATTGCAACCAGTGAAGTTGGTGAAACAGTGGCATGTCATGCTGCTACGAGTTCTGGTGTTTTATGGGATGGTGTGGAGAATTTAGATCAAGTATATTATTTGAAACTATCCTTTGTTTCTACTATAGTTCATGGATTGAACCATAGAAATTTTGAAATCTCGAGAATTGGTATATTAAAAAGTGATGTCGTTTTTAAAATGTTTAGCGATATAAACCACCGGTGTTAGCAATCAATTGTTTAATCGAACTGAAAAAGCATTGTAAAACGATTTGTACTGCGTATTTTCACGATCAAGGTTCTAAAGGAAAACATAACAGTATAACCATAAATATCATTTATCTAAAAACGAAAGTTGGCTATATATTTCCAATCTCTATATGTAAATCTAGTCTTTCAAAACATGTCTAGTTTTGTTCTCGAAAAAGAGGCGTTCTTTTAAAATATATGCAAGTGAAATATTGATATATGATTAATAGTGATCGTTTTCTATCATTCCCTTAAATTTTGCAGATATTTTTTGCTATCTTTATACGAGTAATTGAATAGATTTAAAACAAAAAGATAAGTCATACTTAATAAATACCTATGATTGTCGTAATTGAAATTACACTTGACACTATGTCGAAGACTTCTTTTGCAGTTTTTCACACGAGTGTACGAATATCATCAAAATGGTGGATATCTTTGCATAGTCATTAAACATATCCTTACCTTACTTCAATTCATATTTGTCGTTTGGTTTGTTACACTCTTACAAGCACGTGTGGATTATGGTGTTTTATTCAAAAACAAAAATATCACCGCAGAGGGAAAACCAGTTGGTGAGAAAATCCGGCTTGAAGTAAGTATGTCATATCTCTATAGTTTTCTTTTTCTTTCTTTTTTTTCTAAACATAATTTTTTGAAGCAAACATTGATTGAATGATTTTTCGCTTCTTTATTAGTATAGTAGTGTGAAACTATTGTTATTTTGAACCACTTTTCATCACTGGTAATAGTTATCCTAAAAGGTTAAAATCAGAGTGTCTGAATGTGAAGTAAGGTTTAACATCACATATTAATATCATACACACTTTTTCAGTAGTATTAGATATTGTTATCGTTAAATCTAGCCAAGATATCTTTCATATATGGGTTATATGTGTGGAAGTTATTGTAATGTGGAGAGTCTGCATAAATACATTTTCCTTTTTCTAACTAATAAGTTTGGCAACTAACCTTAGATTTTTGAACTGGATTTTGAATTTAGTTTACATGCTGTTTCATTTTTTTTAGGACGTTATTTATCCGGATTGGGATCATCTAGATGTTTTCACATTATGCTTACTGATTTTTGCCGCTTTATTTTGGATTTTTCGAGCTGCACGGGTTTTTTATCAGATTTATCAGTTTGGTGAAATACGGACATTTTATCACTCTGCACTGGGTAGTAAATTTATTGGTTTTTCATTGCAGTGAGAAAGTGATGAAATTTCGTTGGATTTGATTGCAAATTTAATCAGCTTCACAATTTTTTCCATTATTTATTATTTGTCACTTATTGCTAATTACTTATTATTTATCATTATTATTATTAATGATTGATTAATTATTAATCAGTTGTTTCCAATTAATCACTTAATTTTTTACCATTATTGTTAATTATTGCTATTATCATTCATGAATAAAACTTAAAAGTGCTTACTAGTTGCATGTCGATCCATATTATGAAATGTATGACGACATCCTAGCTGGATTTAAGTTCGTTGAATATGAATTTCTTTATCCCATTCACTCATCTTTTTTTTTTGAAGGAATTGAAGATGCATTATTGAGCGATCTTCAATGGCGGGAAGTTGTACAGCTTATATGCGAGAAACAACCATCTATACATTTAATTTTAAATAAGGATGGAATTACTGCTTTGGATCTTTATCAACGTATTTTGAGACATAAGGTAATATATTTTTACAATTTTTTCCTTTTCGCTTTTTTTTTTTTTACGACAACAGTTGTTTATTTATCGAAATTCCAGAACTATTTTGTCGCCCTTGTGAATAAAGAAATACTGCCGCCGGTAATCAATGTGCCTTTCGTTGGTCCAGTGCCATATTTGCCGAATGGTTTGAAAATGAATTTGGAGTGGTTATTGTTTTATGGAGTTTGGTCACCGTGGAAGGGACCATATGAACTTAAAGAGGAGTACAAACATCCGCAAAATGTTTTTAGGCTTGGTAAGATCAGTGAACAGTAAAATAGTGTTCCGTCTAAATAAATTCTATTTTTTTCGGTTACTTTAGATTTCATTACAATTTACAAATTCACTACTTCGAACTTTTCTTTTGATGCATCTTTGGCTGCTGTTACGAATCATTTTTGCTCACTTATTGTAACTATCATTAAGATATGAATTTGAGTAATGTTGATAAAATAATCACATTCCAGCAGATGAATTGGATTCAGCAATCCTGAAAATGGCTATCGGTAATTTCATTTTCTTCCCGCTTGTATTCATTTATCAAGTGTTATATTTCTTCTTTACCTATGGTGAGCTGCTGAAGCGTGATCCAAGTTCGTTTGCTATGCGTAGATATTCGAACTTTGGAAGGTAATTTTTGCCATTATTCATTTTAGATGTGGCTCTTATGAGAGTGTTCAAGTTGCTTTATTATGATGATATTTTTATTTGCAATAAAGATATACATTTTAATATTCGGTATATGATTACATGCTGACATTGTAGGAATAAGTTACGACATTTCAATGAATTAGATCATGAATTGCGAATGCGTCTTTCAAGAAGTCATAGAGCCGCAACACAGTATATGGAACAATTTATTTCTCCACTTGCTCAAGTTATCGCTAGAAAGGTGCAATTTGTTGCGGGCGCAATCTGCATAGTATTACTTCTACTTGGTTTGTGGGATGAAGATGTACTTTCGGTTAGTTGTTTTATTTGTTTTTCTGAAATGCCGCGGATCTAAAAGTCAAAGACAAACTTGAGTGGGGACATTATCTTGAGGGCATTTCATCAGTTCAGCCTTAGAAGTAGAAGTCGAGCAGTTCAGCTTTAGGAGAAGGGCTTCATTATATTAGTTTTAGTATTGTTTAACTTTGTTTGTTTCGAAATTCAAGAAGTAAAGTATTTGTAGCCATGAAACACAAGTGGAAAGTCATATCGTGACTTAATTTTGGAGTTATGAGTAAATATAGCTCAATAAGTGATGCATACAGTACGTTACATAAATTATAGGTTGAACATATTCTTACTATCATATCTGTATGTGGTTTGACGGCTGTTGCATGTCAATCATTCATTGGCGATGAAAATATGATCTATTGGCCGGAAACACTACTAGATATGGTGATTGCGCAAATACATTATGCACCTGATTCATGGAAAGGGAAAGCTCATACAGGTAACCTTTTTTAGTTTTTAAGTAAAACTATGAAGGTTAGTTCTGTTGTAAGTTATGCTTGGAAAGAGGCAGGTGAATTCCAAAACAAGAAAAAATAGACGTGGCTCGAAGGCCTTTATTCAGTTTCAATGTTATTGAGCAACAGATCTGTGGTGAAAGCTTCTTCAGATTTTCTTTCTTTTTTAGAGAAATTCATTCCCTTATTCGCGTAATGCTTCATTATTCTTTAAATGCAAANATTTTTTTTTTTTTTTTTTTTTTTTTTTTTTTTTCAGATACTGTTCGAAAAGAATTCGGCCATTTGTTTGAGCTAAAAGCTAGGTTCTTACTGGAAGAACTTCTCAGTCCAATCCTAACTCCATTTGTCCTCCTCTTTTGGTGAGTATTTAACAAACTTGTGGTAGAACAGATGATCAGAAGTGTTTTCTCGGAAATGTCAAATATTCAAAATATTTTCCCTTAACTGTTTCTTCAACTATCTATTTCTGCTTTTATTTTTGTGTTTTAGTTGCATAATTATACTAGTTCGGCATAAAATTTCACATTTTGCGAAAATTATATTGTGTTTTATTATTTTATATATTTATTATTGCTTTTATTGCTTCTGCGTAGGATTCGTCCCAAAGCAAAAGAGCTTGTGGATTTCTTCCACAAATTTACGGTTTCCGTGGAGGGTCTTGGTGATGTTTGTTCGTTTGCGCAAATGGATATTAGACAACATGGAGATCCGCATTGGAGTTTTGATGAGCTCACGAAAGAAGGTGAAGTGTGACGTTTGGATTTCTATCATTAACTAATTCCCGAAATTGCTGTGATTAATTGCGACGGGAGTGCACTTTTTTTAAAATAATATCTTTGCTAGAACTACTATTTTGAAACTGCCCCGACTAGATCTTGTTTGCATTTTAATGCTAAATAATTTTTCTTGTCTTTTATTTTCGGAAATTCCAGATACGAATGGAAAAGTATATGCGAATGAGGGGAAAACAGAGTTGTCATTGATACATTTTGCTAGCAATCATCCAGAATGGAAGCCGCCACCTCATGCTACTCGTTTCCTTGACGATATAAGAGATCGTGTATGTTCCTATTTTTAGTTTTCCTTAGATTTATTTTAGTGAGTTTTCTCTGAATCTCCTCGTTGTAAAGGATCAGGAGGCACCATTCCAGTCTTCTGTTGAAGAATGTTAGATTAATTTCAGATGGAGCAAGACATGAATGCTTTGAAAGAAGGTGTTATGGATGATAATATACTACTCAGTAGCTTACATTCATTCAATCCTATTTCTGAGCAACATCTAAGAAAACGAGTAGGTCGGCAATCATTTATTCCATCTTTGTGTAATCCCGATTTGTTCGGTGCAACAACGAATGTATCCTTACATAGCGAAAGTAAGTTTGAAATTGTCGACTGATATATTTTTTATTGTTAAAGATAAAAAAAGATAGTAGTTTGGTATATTTGTGAAATAATTGATAAATAGATCTTTCTTTTGAAGTAACTTTAGCGGCGCGAGTTGCAATAATTGATTTATACTGAAAGAGAGTCGGATGCCAGTTCTGGCGAGTTGATCATGCTATTCTTTGTTAGTCTTTAACTAGCAGGAAAAAATCAAATGTATGTTTTATTGCAGAAAAAGGCCACGCGACGGATATGACTCTTACGCCACAAATGACAGTTTTGAGTATTGCATATCTGCGTAGTTTGCATGCTCAGTGCGACAGTCATCGTCTTGAAGTAGTATCTCCTCTGGTAACCTTTGCTTCTCAACATGGAACAGAAATCTCTGGGATTTCGGGAACTGTTCCACCAACGACGAGCGGAGTGGCAGTGCGAGGTTCAGGCAGTACAACAGGGGAAGCAACTGGTAATGTGTGGAGTGTTCCAGCGCAAAGTACAATTTCACCACTTCATACTTCGCTTTCACCTCGAAGTGACGATGAGCAGTTACAACAGGAAGTGAAAGAAATCACTGGCAATGAATCTCCACCACCTGGATTGTCACATCATCTTCTGGATGTATAAACTCTTACGAACTGCAAGAACTGCATTTTCTTCCTCCATTGATCTGTTTTATAGTATTTTATGATTTTCGATAACTCCTTTTTCTTCCTCATATATGAACCATACATACGTATTTCGTTATGGAAGAAAAGATACCCTTTTTCCTTAAAAAATTATTAGTAGTTGTGCAAAAATTCGGAACCAAGAAATTGATTTTGTTAGGTAGATTGATGTTCTAATATTTTCTTGAGGTTAGGTTATCCCGTGTCATTTTGCAATTAGCGGACTTGAAACAAGGTCTTTCAAGTTACTGCTTATTTTCAAATTTCAACTATTGAAGAGTATTGAAGTTGAGTTTTGTGGTCCATCCCTGTTCATGTACTCGATTATATGACCTCTTTAAAAATTGAAGAAATTTCAAGTGAAAGACCCGGAATTTCTACAACGGGTTGCGCTTTTGTTTTAATTATTACTTGCTCACTATAGAAGATTGTAACTTTATTTCATGTGCTATTTGCTTTTTTCATTTTTTTGCTGTCTTACTAAAAGTTCTCATTTTGTTTGGCGCTCTAACAGTCATATGCCCGTGTTTCACTTTTAACATTGCATTAATTAGTTTGTTCTTTTCAAGATTTAACTGGAACAAAAGTTTTCTTTTGAAAATATATAATGTATAGTTGACTATAGGTCAATTGTTTTATATGATATTGCTTAGATTTTGGTGGATGCGTTTCAATTATTATATGTCTTCCTTTTCTGTAGTTCAACTTAATTTCAATTCACTCTTCCATAATTAAGCGTCATTTCATTTTGATATATTGCTCTAAAAAAAAAAAAAAAAAAAAAAAAAAAAAATGGAAAACAGACATTCACACTGTATTGTTATAATTTTACCTTATCCAAGTTAACATAAGTTTCATAGATCATACCCTTTCTCTGCAGTTTGCTTAACATAATCATTCATTTAAGACCGAGGTGATGACGATTTATTTAATTGGATGAGGGAGAAAATTATTGACATTTGTAAATGTAATTTACAATTGATTATTCTTCTGTTAAGTTGTAGGCCATTTTCTTTCTTTTTTTTTTTTTTTTTTTTTTCATTACTTGTCAGCTTCGTGTCTTCATCGCATTTTTCGTTCATTTTCATACTCTTTCTTAATTTGCGCAATTATAATTTATGTACAGTACCGTTTTTTATGCGCTTTCGCTTTTGCTTAACGAAGTGCTAATGATTCAGTCAGTCTTTTCATCAAATGAAATTTAATCTATTACTACCATTTTAAACTCTATTGATTTTTTAAATCTGTAAATAAGATTTGTAAATTGTAAATAAAATATATGATTCGACGCAGCATTTACTACTTTTTTTCCTTGCTATTGGCTAATATTTTTTGACAACTTTTAAGTGGTGATTTCGGGAAAGTTCCATTCTCTGTTGTAATTTATGTGATATTATTATCAAGCTCTTAATCATTTCTGTTAATCGACTGAATTAATTGATTTGGAAAAGTGTGGGGGAAAAAAAACCAGATAGATTATGTAAATTGCTTTTCGAAAGAAATCTTATTCCCTGTTTGCCTTCGAAAGCTCACATTTTATAGAATCGTTGGATAATTTGAGATCTCTAAGCTATAAATCATTAATTATAAGTTTTTTTTTTTGCATCAAACAGATTGGTATGGTTTAGTTATTTGGCTTATTGTACTTACTTTTTAATATGGGCAGATCTTGATTGTTTCTGTTGCATTTTTTGCTTGAAAAAAATTTTACATACATTCACAACGCGTAGAATCTGTCTCTTTCTTTTTTTTTTTCGGAATTATAGCGAATGGAGAAAGGAATTTTGGGTTTACGACGAACATTTCCAAAGAAGGCTGCAGTCAATGATTGCTTAAATTCAACAAAAATGAAAAAATGGCAATCAAGGAGGAAAAATAAACAGAAATGTGTTCAGTCCGTCTTCGATGAATGTGACAACAGTTGTGATGATGATGAAACGATAGATAATTTAAAACAGAAGCCTAAAGAGATGTTAGGAATTTTTTTTTCTTTTAGTTCATTAGTTAGAAAATTTGTGATGATAATTGATGTGCTAATTATTAAATTTATATTGTCAATACTCTTTACTAAATTCTGCAAATGTTTTCCTTAGCCCATTGATAAACATTATTATTAGCAAGGAACTTCGGATCGATGCGTACTATTAATTAGCTGTGATATTTGAGTTAAAGAACAAATTTCTAAGTTATAATTTGGATAGAGTTATGAATTTCTCATTCACATTTTTAAAAAGAATGATCATGGCATTTAATGCTGCTAAATAAAACTTTTATTTTAAAATCCTTTAGCGTATCTTTAATTGACAAGAGAAAGTATAATATGATTGGATCTATTGGAAGATTAAGCTATCAGAAGAAAGTATACTAATTTATGCTTTCATACAGTTCCGATAATCTTTCCGGACTTTATCTTTGTAACATTGTAGAGGAAGTACTGTAAATTGAATTATACAGGTATCGGAAGATGAATAAGGCAAAAAAAGAGATTGTTTGTACGCAACAAAATGTAGGAAATCAGTCAAAAGAAACAGTACATGCTATCCCAACGAAAAATGAATTTGTCACACAGACTTTGGATAATGGACGACGGTAAGTGGAAAAAGTAATTCATATGTTCTTTCAGGATAATTCCTTTTGCTTCAGATGATAATATTTTTAAGATAAATATGCGCGTCACATCATTTTTTTTTTTCAACCTTAGTTTCTAGACTTGAATTGATATGGACTTATGCATTTAACATTTAAGTCGTTTCTTGAATGTTCTGATATGCTATTTTCTACACTGCCAAATCGGAAATATTTCACCTTGCATATAATTCATTTAGTTCTAAAATAATCCAAACATTTTTGTGTAAAATTCTTGATTACGAAGAGTCAATAATGCATGATATATCTTTGATGCTGCTAAAAGTATGTTAGAAGGAGTTTAAAATAAATTCTTAATATATTAATATACAAACTTTCTTTTTTTTTTAGATCCAAAGTAAGAGAACGAATTTTGTATGAAAATCGTTCAAAGAATTCAAAGGAACGACTATCGAGCATAACTGATACAGAAGATAATAGCATTAATTTCAGTGCATCCGAATTAAAATCGGACGATGATAAGTTCTTGCTCTCCAAGTTGGTCATTTCTTCCAAAGTTAATTTCCATAATACTTCAACCTTCCACTTTTTCCTTCCTAAGCTTTACTAGCTAGGGGAGAAAAATTTAATCCTCTTCCATAATCATTCAACGATAGAATTAGATTTTTACCTAACCTTTACATGCCGACTTTTTTTCTGTTACAGCGAAAATTTTTCTTTCTTGCATTTCCTTACATCCCAAATGAATTCAATACCTTTTCGTATCGTAATTCATGTCTTTAATAAGGTGTAAATAGATCACTCTAGCGCTTTTTTTTTTTTTTTTTCTTAAGCAAAGCTGTAGAAAGAACCAGAAGAAATTTAAGATGTGATATTATCAAATAAAGAAGACACTACTAGTTTGTATGGTTTTATATTCTTTAATGGAACTTTATTTTTTGGTATGGTCTGTTTTTTTTAGTGATGAAATACAAAGTTATAATGAAGATTCGGCAGACGAGAAGAACGTTGATTTTGTAAGACACAGAAGGGAATCTCAGGACATAGTAGCTTCGCCAGCTAAAGAACATGAAAATTCGGTCGACGATGCAAGTTTCCGGGAAGGTAATAGAACAAATATAATTGTTTGAACTTTCTAGAAGTTTCCTAAATTGTGTATTCCTTCGCATGTGATTTTTGTGATTGTACAATTAAAAGCGTTTTATTATTTGGTGTTTCGAAAGGACACTTTTTTTTGGTCTTTATTGCTAGAAAATATGTTGAACTAGAATAATTTTTTTCTCGCATATTAGAAATAGCAAAGATGCCCTTGCGTAAAGCAAAACAGCTGCAAGAACAACTTGGGAAAAAACTTTTCGACAGAGCATTTTTTGCCGAAAACTCGTCATCTAATTTCAAGAAAAAACTGATTCAAAGAAATTTCGTGGTATTTCTTTTAATTTGTATTAAAAATATTTTTATGCTCAATTGATTCTAAGTACAATTCTTTGAATATTTGCTCTGCTTTAATCTACATTGGATTCTTTTCTTAAATTAGAATCAATCGTACAATCCCGTTTTATCCGTTTTGTCCCACATTTCGAATGGATCCAAATTTTCTCCCACACTAACTTTTATTTATCGCATAAGTGCAAAGCAATTATTTTTTTGCAGCGTGAGAATCCAAAAAGGCCGCGTGAAGTGTCATCGAAATTACCGGTATCTAAATTCAGAAACGTTTTCGAGAATGAAAAATTGGGAAGACCCATGTAATTATTTCAGATTACATTCCGCTCACTGTTCCTTCTTTTTTATTTAGTGAACTTCGTTTTTTTCTTTTCCATTCTATAAATCTTGTTTTGCGTATTCTTTAATCTCTCAACTATTACGAGGTCATGTTTGAAATGACTAGATCAGATTTTTGCATGAGTGGTAGCATCGTCTGTTTCCTACTAAGAAAGATTTAATTTGTTAAGTTTCATTTTAAATTTTATTTCATGCAATATACTTTATATGGTATAACTATATGGTGCAACCAAGACAGCGTTAAAAGTATATTGCTGTATTACTAGAAAGCAATTTCCATAAAAATGTAAAGGTCAGAAGATGTCCTGGTAAGCGTGATCTTTGTTTTAATTTGCATTGTTAAAATCTTCAATTTAGTCTATTACTTGATTACAGATTGGATCCTCGATTTGATGATCGTTGCGGAGAATTCAATGATTATATATATCAAAATAACTATGGCTTTCTAAACGAAATACGTCAGCAGGAGAAAAAAGTATCTCTTTTCCTTTTCCTCTTCACTCAATGCAACTATTTATTTCTACTTGTAATAAAAGATATTTATTTAATGTTTTGGTGTGATAGTGGTTGTTTTATTCAGTTATAAATAGTAAAAGGTTTGTGAATTTTTCTGACCATTAGTTATGTAATAAAAAATCTATTTCCAGATGCTAATGAAGGAACTGAAAAAAACTGAAGAAGGCAACATCAATAGGGACCGATTAAAGGAAGCACTTAAAAAAATGAAAAATCAGGAAAAGTTAGTTTGCATGAGTTTTCAATCAAAATTTTGTAAATCTGGTAAGTTTATATGGTAGATATTGTTTTTTTTTTTTTTTCTTAATCAGAAATTGTCAATTATTATATGGCTTTTATATTTATTACTCGTTTTTTTTTGGTCCGTTTTATTTACTTTTTTTGGAATGACTTCACACTTTATCAATTCTTTTGTTGATGATTATTCTCTTAATCATTATTATTTTTGCAGAACACAAGCGGATGTAAATCGTCGTAAAGAAATAATCCGGGAAATACGCCATGAGAACAATGAACGGATGCGACAAGGACTACCACCTGTTTTCAAAACAAGGGGTTTGTACATGATGTAATTGACGGATTTCAGTGCTAGTTTATTTTTTACCCAAACTTAAGTCTTCTAATAGTGAGTGTAATCGGTTCAAAATTCAAAGTGATTTAGGAAAACTAGATTATTAGAAAATGAAAGCATCAAGCCAGTTCCTGTTTTCATTTATCTTAACATTTGTTTTGATACTTCCAGCACAAATTCGGCAACTTATATGGCAGAAAAAGTATGATGAACTGAAAGGTGGAAAGAAATTGGAAAAATATCTTCTTCGTAAAGTCAAAAAACAAGATAAACGACATGGTATCAATATATTAGTAACTCGTGAAGATAAAACAGCTTCACATTCTAATGATTAAGTTGTTTGTAAGATATCAAGTTGCTTTGCTTTTCAAAGTGTTAAACATCTTCGGTTTTTGCTTTTGATGAAAAGCTTATAGAATAGAGCATGAGTACATAAGAAATCTCTCGAAACGGAAATTTTTCGCTATTTATTTTAAATTCTCTGTTTCAGAAATTTGGGGCATGCGTAATACCTTTCCTTGTACGTGCTATGAGTATTTCAAGGTATAGCTCACATGCTATCTTTTAATTAATTCATTAGCTAACTTTATAATATTTCTTTCAGTGAATCATACCTGTTATTTTCCAGACGTTTCCTATGCTCAGTTGTTTCTCATTTATTTCTTTTTTTTTTTCTTTAATGGCTAATTCAATAAATTTATTTCTGAATTGGACTTTAGTAATATATTTAAACTTAAAAAAATTCAAACTGGTTGGAAATTTACCTGTTTTCACAAAGTCTATGACGGAGTTTTCTCTCTCACTCGTTCAAATCGAAATTAGAATTCAAAAACTAGTATTCCATGGAATGTGCATTGCGGAAGAAATGCTTCGGTAACCAAAATTTCCTGTAATGAAGGTTATCATTTCTATTTCAGTTCAATACACTGTGATGCAAAGACATTCATTTTTGTTCGACTAGAAGCCTACTTTGTGAGATTTGTTGCAGTTTTCCTGCATCATTTTTGCAAACGGATCATTTTCTTAATGATTAGAAATGACCGAACAAAGCAAATGGATGAGAAATTTCCCTCATCACAAAACAAGAAGGATTGTGTTGCATTTATTGNCCTACTTTGTGAGATTTGTTGCAGTTTTCCTGCATCATTTTTGCAAACGGATCACTTTCTTAATGATTAGAAATGACCGAACAAAGCAAATGAATGAGAAATTTCCCTCATCACAAAACAAGAAGGATTGTGTTGCATTTATTGAAATTATTTTCAGTTATTCCGAAAATATTAAACAGTTACTTCATCGAAAAGCAACATTTTATGAAGAAAGAGGAAAGATTCCAATAATTTTCCAAAATTTTTTAACTAATTTCTCGTAATTTCGCATAAAATTTTCAGTAAAAGAGTTATTGAGTCTGTAATTTTACAAGAATCCTTTAGAAGTTCTGTCCATTGCACTTTGAATTTGATTTTTGCGCCTAATAAATATGATGCAACTATTTATTTGCTCAATACATGAAATAAGTGAAACAAATTCAACTGAATAGTTCACAATATTTGTGCAGCTCCAAATTTAAATATAATTTTAAAATTTTCTCTCATTAATTATCAGGACACAATGTAATTACATAATGTAATTTGATGGGTATTATTGATCTGTTAGGATTTTTAAATCGTATCTTATATTTTCCTTGTCTACAAGCAATTGATCCCTGTTCTGGTACTCGTAAACTTGTAAGCGTTATTTTTGGCCATACAACTTGTTCTTCTTTTTCTTCTTCCATTTTTACAATGGAAAATTCAATATCATTGGTTACCGTAAAATCCCATAGTAATATTTGCGACTCTTTCATACAAATTCTAAAAAAAATTTTACTAATTTTCGAGAATTAATCTTTGAAGAAAGAATCCATTCAAATATGAAAGTTTATAAGGGATTTAAAAACTGAGAAAGGAAAATTCCCTAAATAAATATTTCCCTTTTTTTTTAATCATTTATTTTTGCTTATCATTTTACATTAAGTCTAAGGTGAAAAAAATTGTTCTTCCTCCCCTTCACCCCCCACCCCCCCCAAAAAAAAAAAGGAAAAAACTAACTTCTCGACTTCAAACGTTTGCTTTCTTTTGATACTTCCGATAGTTTTTAGCGGAACCTCTTGGAAGCCGTATTTTCGCCAAAGCAAATCCGGATTGTAGTAATGCTCAGGGATTATTTTTATTGGTTTTTGGCATACTAATTCCGGCTCTTCCGCATAACCGCTTTCATCACGCCATTTTCCACCATATACAGCTGGTACCAACTGGAAAGAAAAAAAGGAAACAAATCTCTTTAGTACTTAAAATATGAATGTGAAACAAAATCAAGTACTTTTTATAATCAAACTCTAAATAATTTCTGATAATACCGGTGATTTTTGTCTCTATTGAAGAATAATCAAAAATACATCTGCCGGATTTTCAAGCAGTCCAGTAAATCATTACGGTTTATAGTTTGGCAATAGTTAGATATTTTGAATACTGATGATAGCTTGTAGTGAATGCGCTACAATAAATAAATAAACCGTTTGATTAATAGCCGCTGCTGTGGGTCTATTTTTTTTCCGGAAACTGAATATGTTTGACTACATCCGGTATTCAGTCTATTTAGCACTATCGTAAAAGATGACACTGTATTGCAAAATTAAGTTAAATTACTGATGATCATTTTCATTATTAGGAAGGGATTCTGGAAAACCATTAATTGCTTCATTTTTCGAATTTTAAAGTAAATTTAAATATCAAAAAAACATTTTAACTGTATACTTTTCGTATTTAAATTTATTTTAAATAATGTGATGCGAATATTTCAATTGAGACATAATTAATCATTTATTATTAGAGGTTTAATTTGCTTCAACTTCATTTAGCAAAATATTTATAGCTAAATGAGTTTTTAAAATTTAAATAATAAATAGCTTGCATTTGGATCTAAATGTTTGAGCAGATCAGTTGGCTGATAAAGGAATTGAAGTCGTGCTTGGGTCGCTTTATCGAGTAGAAGCTTGACGACTTGCCCCATTACGCTTAATAATGCTGGTGAATTCACAAGAAACAGCTTGGCTTGCTATAAATTAACTGATTACTGAAAATAAATACGAAGAATAGGCATGTGAAAGCAATGATTCTGATGATAAAAATGATTAGCTTTTGCAGTAATGACTGGAAAAACGATTTGCTAAAATCGATTTTTATTAGTTTCTAATTAACTCTAGAAAGAGTAGAAAAGAGAAAAGATTAGTTATCTTTTGTACTTCAGATCAGTATCACACTTGCTGAGAGTGATCGAATAGGAATAAAAATGATAATCTCATAAAATCTTACAATCAACGATATGAATAACATTTAATATCAATTTCGCTTTATAGAGCCATTTTATTGACTTTGTATTCAAAGACTGAAACTGTTTAAAGTATGATCCTAAAACCTAACATAGAATGCTGCTGACAAGATCACTGATTGATTGATAATTTTTGAGAAATTTTTGAAAGAGTTCGAGAATGTAATGAAGCGATTTAATTTTATAAAGAAACTGTCTTCTTTTTGATTTGTCTTCCTTTTTATTTTGGTCACTCTTCTTAACAAAGTACGACGTTAAATCAATCAAATCTTACATCCCGATAACACAAACTTTGGTTGATAATGAACTCAATTTGTTAATTAAAATGTCAAACTTTTTGAATTCAAAATTTAAATTTTCTTTTCATTCACAAAATAAGTAACCCGGATAAAGACTTCAGAGTTGAATTTTTATTCTGTAATAAGAAAAAAAAAAAAAAAAAAAAACACTACTCATTCAAATCACTGATCGGAAAAAAAAACATTGCTTCTGTTTCTTTCATCGATAAAAAAATTGGAATAAAAGTAGTGATAGTACTACATTATTCGGTTTCAATCAAAGGTCTAATTCTAAAATTTGAATTGAGTAGGAAAATAACCGTAAAACAATTATGATCATAAAATAATAATATTACTGCAGTTAGTTGATAAGTTGATAGTGGTGGCTCAAGCACAGCAGTAATGATACTTATGATAATAAATAATAATAATAAATAGTATTAATAAAAATAATATTGATAATGATAAAATTAATTTAATTAGATAAAAAAAATAAATAAATAAATAAACAAACAGATAAATAAATAAATAAACAAATCAATAAATAAATAAAGACAATAATTAATAATAATGATTAGCAGCAATAATCGATATTAGTTGATGAAAATAATAGTTAACAAGAGTAATAATAACAAATGATTGTAATGGCGATAATTGATAATAGTGATGGTAAAGATGAATGATGGCAATAGTTGGTAATTAATAAGAGTAATAACAATAATTATGAGAGTGATAAAAAGGCCAAATTATTACGATAGTGATAATTTTATATAAATTGTTGGTTTACCGTTTCGGCGAAGTAATCAGCCCATATTTTTACAATTAATCGTACAAATTGTGCCGAAACACTTGATGGATTCAATAGAGCAGTGGTATTGACCTCGGAAAGGTCAAGAATACTTGCAACAGCTGCTGGTGAGCCTGTTGCTTTTTCAGTCTCCAGTTGAGCTCGTGTAAAAGCTTCTTGTAGTATGAAGTATGAATGAAGAACATAACTGAATGGTACCACTTTGGAAATCTAGAATTATTCTTCCATTTATTTCAATAATTTTAAACTTTTCTCATTTCAATTTATGGAAAAATTTCCGGCAAATTGGTGGGCAATTATTAACTGTGATAAGTTTTAATGAAGTTGACCCTGTTGCTTCTCTCAAATTAACCTATCTATTCTTTTAAATGCAGTTTTTTTTTTCCTGACCGTTAGTGTTGTCGGTTTTTTTTTTTTTTTTCTATAGAAATTTTCAACAATAAAAAAAATCTCACTTACAGTTGAAAAGTTTCAACTTAATTTACAGTGATAAAGAATTGTGAATTACGATCTATTTCTTTTATCAAACTGATAAGGAATTAGTGAAGTGCTATCTAGCTTTCACCATATTTCGGGCAGTTTGATCAGAGAGTTATTTGTGAAGTACTGTTGGAGTTGAAATGATAATAATTATTTGAAAATGAAAATGGTACTAACCTCTTCAATATCATTCGTCACCATTCGTTGAAAGAAGACACAAACATTGTTGGCACTGCGATGTAATGCAACTTTTGAAATGCAAAAACGCTGAAACTAATTTAAAATGGAACCGAATATATTTTAATTTTAGTCTCTTCGAAAAAATGAGGGTCACGTTTTTCAAATATATTGAAAACTTCTGTTTTAACTATATTTTTATCGTGTAAGAAACCTAAAAATTGGTTGATAATTACAGAAGTGTTTTAAAATCAAGCTAAATGTAAAAAGTTTGTTGCGGAAAAAAAAAAGAACGAAAATGAAAAAGAAGTTTTCATTTCAATTTCTAACAAATTTCATCCAAATTGAATCTAAATGAATACTTCTTGATTTGATATTTCGGCTTTTTTTCTTACAATATTTTTATTTATCAAAACAAAAAAGCATAAATTACAAGTTAATTCATGTATGATTTTTTTTTTTTTAATGTTCGGCTTTTATTTCTGTAAAATTTCAAATCACTTCAAATGTTTTTTTAGCGATTTCCAGTTTTGTTTGTAGTAATTCTGTTTCGATTTGATCATAGCCAAGGATACGTCGATGATCAAATAGATCTTTCATATTTCTTTCAATACGTTCTAAATCACCGTTATAAGCCCTCCACCAACGTGCTAAATAAAATGTCGTATTAAATGCATCCGGAATATTTCCGATTATTTGCCTGAAATGTTACAGATAATATGTATTGAAAAAAAGGGAAAATTATTAAAGTAATCTAAACTATTTTTTAGCACTTATCAATATTACACTTTTATTTATTATCAGCTCCAACCTTTATTTCCGAATGCATCCATCCGAGTAGCCAGAATAACTATAACAACAGTATGCAAATACTAAAACGATAGTTCAGTTATTATCAGCTTATCAACCTCACATTTTTGATTGCTGTTTATTACTAGCTTTAAAGCCGTTATCAAATAGTAAATAAAATTTTGTATTAAATAACCTGAAATAATTATGTGCGGTAATGTGCAAATTACTGAGGTGATAATCTAGTAATAAATTCTGATAATTTTATTTCGAATCATTTGAAATTAACTGAAATTTATCATTTTGTGTTTTCTTTGTAAATTCAAAAGTTAACCTAATTTTCTCCGCTCCAGCTATTTCATCTCCAGTTATTGGTGATGGTGTAAAATATACCATATTTTTAATTGAGTATTTTCCACAACTGTAATACATTATTAGCGCATTTAAAACAATTAAAGCAGTAATTAGCGCACAAACACCATCAGAAGTCTTAGTAAATTAATATATTTATTCATTTAAATTCAAGTAGTATACTTAAATTCAGCTCTTATTATTATAGTCATAAGTTTTCCTTTATCATTTGAATTATAATTATTAATTACAACATAAGAAACATCTAGAATTGTGAGATTTGTGAGTAAGAATTGAACTAGAGAGCAGGTATGATTTTTCTATCGATACAGATAAAAATCCTAGTCTTCATCATAGACAAGAATCCTACACCTTATTATCATGGACAAAAATTCTGNTTATTAATTACAACATAAGAAACATCTAGAATTGTGAGATTTGTGAGTAAGAATACTGAACTAACTTGAGAGCAGGTATGATTTTTCTATCGATACAGATAAAAATCCTAGTCCTCATCATAGACAAGAATCCTACACCTTATTATCATGGACAAAAATTCTAGCCTCATCATGGACAAGAATTCTGTGTCTCATTATGATGATGATGAACAAAAAAAAAGTGAAGAAATAATTCAGTTATTAGAGAAAAAAAAAAAGTATAAATAGCCATTTTAAATTTGATAAAGTAAATCTAATTGATAACAGATTCCAAAAAAAAACGAATTGTTTAAATTTAAATTTCATATAATTATTAGTAATTCTTTTTTCTACCCTTCTGTTCTCTTATCGTTCTTTCTTACTGCCTAATTGAAATTTAACAGATATATAATTCGTAAATATTCTTCTCACTATAAAACGATAACATTGAATTATTTATAATAATATTTCTTTAATCTGAATCTTAAATTTTAAACACTCATTAAAATAGGAATTGAAATTTGCTTCAAATTTTATATACTTATTTATTAAACGAATATAACAAAAAAGTAATCAGCCATTGAGGAACTATGACGATCACTTGATTAACCTATCAAAATCATTTCTGAAATCAGCAGTGAATGAAAATATTTCAAATAAAATAATTTAATTACAAATCCCAACAAAATTTTAGCACTTGCTTTTCGGACCAAGTGCTAAAACCGGAAACTAAATAGCATTGCTGTAATCGAAACATTGATAAATATAAAATTGAAATTTAAAAATTAAAAACTGTGATGATTCTGACAGCAGATGAACAAGGGACAGTCGCTACCGCACGACAGATACTGGTTGTGATGACAATGAGGTTCATTTGTATGATACATTTTAACAAATTTAAAATAAAATTAATTCCGATAAATTTACAACAAGTAGCACATTTATTTTGTTCATTCATCAAACTGGTCCGTTAAGTGTTCAATCTTTTTATGATTTACATAATTTAGTTGAGCTGTGTGATGCATACCCATAAGATATATTCGAAATGACTAAATGATTAAAATAAACAAAAGTTTTGCTCAATAATTATTTCATCTCTTCACTTTTTTCTTTCCCTTTTCTCCTTTTTTTTTTTTTTTTTTTTTTTTTCAAGTAACAAAAAACAACGAATGGCATTTATGATTTCATTTCTGCCAAATCAAGCTTGTTTGTTTCTTTTTTAATTACTATGAATTAAAATTGTAAAAATTTAAATTTAAATTTATCATCTAGAATTTCAGCAAGATGTTTACTATAGACTATGCTATGAGATTTTTTAATGGAAAAAAAAAAACAAAACAATGTTGATATATTTTTATATATTAAAAAAAAAAGAAAAAATTTTTACACGAATCAAATGCTTTATCACTTTAATATTGAAGATAAAATTACTGATAATGACATGGTATAAATAATGTTGTTAAATAATTAATTAACGGATTTATAATATTACATAATAATGTATGAAATTATACGCATGTTTCATTAATATATAGCTATTATAAGTATTTTAACGATCACCGTAATTGCATACCTATGTCATGTTACGTCACAGAAAATAAGGAATCACGTGCGTAAATTACGGCAGACTACGTCAATAACTAACCTACATAGAACAAATAAATTTAGGTTTTATTTCTAACGTATGTACGTCAGCAGTGGAATATAATAGATCCATCAATTTCAAATGATCAGATTTTTTTTTCCGGAATTAATTCATTTATTCTGATAAGTACTGATATGATAGATGATAAGCAGAGGATTGTAATGCATGTTATTTCTTGTTTTTTTTTTTTTTTTCTGCAAACCTAGAGAAATTTGTATAAAAAAAAAAAATGGGGAAAAAAAAAACAAAGAGGCACTAGTTGTATACTGCAAATAAGCCATGTAAAGTTAATAATTTGAAACTTAAAATTTAGTTTCGAATAAGAAATTATACTAAATCATGATAAAATAATGAATTTTGCGTTCTGAAAATGAATTAGAAAAGAATATCTCTATTTTCAAATTTTCAAAAAAAAGAACTTTCAAATTTTTTCAAAGTTTTCGAAGAAAAAAAACTTTGAAAATTTTACTTTCAATCTGTTAGTGCTGTTAATACTTAGAATAACCATTGGTTATTAAGTTTATTTAGTTATTAAGTAAGTTTAACCTTTTCTAACATTTACATTTTCTCATACTGCTTCTGAATTCGATAAATTTTCTTTAAATATTTTAAATGCAACAAATAATATTGTGCATAATGAAATCCCTTACATTTTCTTCTTTAATATGCAATATCACATTTCTAAAACATTGCAAATCTGGAATTTAAGGAAAAAATATTTCTTTTTTTTTTCAAAAGAAAAGAAATTCAATCCTACTTTAATATATATTACTTTTGAGAAATTTTATAACACAAATTTTAAAAACATTTTCATGCCATTATGCTCCTATTCACTGCTGAAATAAATTATCAAATTTCGATTGCCAATCATTTCTTCTCTTTTTTTTTTTTTTTTTTGCTTTAAAACTAGTTAATGCATTTATACATAACAAAAAGTTCCAATAAAAAAAAAATGCGAAAAATTTTATGCATCAATTTAAAATAATATTCCCGCACTGCTTAGCAATTTTCATTGCATTTTTAATCATTTCGAAGAGTTTAAAATTTGCAGGAGAAGAAATATATATATATATGAAACTTAATTGATCAGTTAATTTTGTTGCAATCATAAGGATGTGTAAATTTGAATAATATAATTTAGGCTAGCAACAATGTTGGCTAATTTATGAAGTAATTTCATATTTTGCTAATGAATTATTGTTTGTCTTCTTTTTTTTTTTTACCAATTTTTTTGTTTAATTATTTTATGTTGCTATTGAAAATTTGAAGTTAAATGTTTGAAGCGCGTTCAATGTATTTTATTCGCGTCTTCTAGCAAATTTATTTCTGCTTAGAATTTCATCCTGAATTGCAACTGATTATGAAAGAAAAAAAAAAGGAATGCTGAATGCCATCTTGAAAATGTTATCAAATAGCTTTTTGTTTCCCTAAACATATCCAAAAGGGAAAAAGTTTTTCGTTTTTTTTTTTTTTTTTTTCTTTCCAAATTGATCAAAATTATTGGCAAATTTCAATTTAATATCATTTCCAATGAATCACTTGTTCATAATTTCCTGTTTCTCAAATCCTTCGATATGTTTTTTATAATTCAAACAGATACGGTAATTTAATACGGTAATTTCTCTTTTGTTTTTTTTTTTTTTTCTCTTATCAATTAATGCCTATGATTATCCATCTGTTCGTTTTAACTATTACAAATCATGTTTCATTGGATGATAACTTTTTTTGCGTCATACTTCTAGAAAGATAACAATTATCAGAGATAAAATATCTGAGTTATTTACTCGTAACTAGTAATAAATACATTTGGAGCAAATTGTTCTCTGTTATCGAAGTAGCAATTTAATTTATGCTGCTTATGGTCATGAATCAAATAACAAGAAAATCATGAAATATAAGCAGTATAATTTAAATTAGTTATTTCAAAAAATTTCCCATTCCTTATATTCATTCATTCATTCATCATCATCTTTTTTTTTCCTGAAATTCCAGCATTTCTGTGTTTGTGCTTTATGTTTTTATTTTTATTTTTTTGCTATTTTATTCCTGAAACGACTTCTGATCACTTTTAATCATTCCATTTAAGATAATATAATGTCTAAAATTTGTGATTTCGATGTTTCAACAACATAAAAGACAGAGGAAAAACAATAATGAAAAGGCAGTTTATAATAAAAATTACCGCACTAATTTAAAAGAACCCTAACTGACGAGATGATAAGATTAAATGAACTGATATCGACGAGAACAATGGTATCAAAATTAAACACAACTGCAATTTTTGCCTACTCCTTTAGCGTTTCTATCGATCCACTGATAAGACGATCAATGCTTGAAGAATACCTTTTATGCAGATGATTATAAAATAAAATTCAATCAAACATTTCAAAGGCAAATAGCCTCAAACGGCCTCTAAGGAACTTTTTTTTTTTTTATATTCGATCATACAATTTTTTTATATTCTATATTTTGGAATATTCGAAAAAAAAAAAAAAAAAATTTTACAATAAATTATTGAATTTTACAGCTTCAATTACTGACTTCAAAATGGTGGAATGTTTGCTCAAAACTCACGAAGTGCTTACTATTTCGAATAATGTACAGTTTATTGCATGCATGCACATATTATGTAAAGCAAATATTAAAAAGCATGTACAATACGATAAGATGGTGTATATCATTAACTAGTAAATTGAATTCCAGTGAGCGAAGAAGAGGAGAAGCCTTTCTGAGGAAAAAAAAAAAGTTTGCAGGTGTCAAAAAAGAAAAGGGAGGAACTAAGATAGAAGAGGATAAATTTTTTTTTTTTTTAAATATTAGGATATTTAAACAATTTTATCGACATGTACCATTTCTTCCAACTTTTTCTTTGAAGAAATATTGCAAGTACGAGAAAAATTCAAGAAATAGCAAACACTAGCCTGAGGCATAAGCAGAGTCATTATTAGAATTTTAAAAAAAAAAAAAAAGAAAAAATTTCAATTGATCCTTCCTTCAAAAATTTGCACGATTCGAAAGAGAAAAAAAATTTCAAATACATTTACTGCATGCTCAGCTTCATTTGAAACGAATTCAAAATACCCCGCATTGAATATACTATTTTTACATTACAAATGAAAGGCCAAGTTCTCATAATAATGAGCATAAGCAAAAATGGAAAATCAAATTAACTAAAAGAAATTTTAATAACTAATTGTGAATAAATAGATAAAATGATGCGTTTAAAGCATATTAACACTGTAAACGATAGCTAGTACAACATAATTCAAAAAAAAGCAAACGATGATGAGAAAGCACGCCGCTCCGCTCAGCTATAAACAGGAGCACAGAAAAAAAATTCATCGGTAAAAAAAATGATATAATGAAAGGGGAAGAATTCCAAGATAACCAGAATTTCAAGATCCAAGATAAAGATAACTTTCCACTTATATTTAAAAATATTTAATTCATTTCAACTCAACTATCATTCAATTTAGTCCCCTTTATATTTTTATCACATTTCTCAAAATGTTTTGCAAATAATTTCTTGAAATCTGATAATCAGCCCGTTGATGAAGCTTTTGAAACATCTGCAGATGATGTATTTTGAAATGAATCCACTTCTTCCGTTCTTTCATGTTCAGATAGAAGCGTGTTACTGTCGAATGTTTCTAGAGGTGTAAGGACTGACCGTTGAGCAGGGCATTCAAAATGAACGCAGTGAAACACTTCATTTACTGCAAAAGAGGTGGAATAAGTTATATCATATATGAGAAAAGGTATCTGAGAGAATATACATTTCAGTAACTGACTATTTGGAGAAAAATTCAGCACTATTCTCATCCCCATTCTTCTCTTCATTTGTAATTAAAAACCAAGCAACCAATTCAATTCATTGGACGAATGAAAATGAAATATTATGAGAGTGTTCAATTTTTTTGCAAATTTGCTCCCTAATGATATACTTCCTTAACCAAAATTTAATTTTTAAGGAAAACATTTACTTTGTACAGGTCGTCACTTGAGAGATGATGCAAAATAAATAATAGCATACTTCCATTCGAAAATATCCATGTTTTATATTTAAAACATGATTTATTATATATTTATAAGTTCATGCAAGTAAAATTATCACTTACCCGAATTGTGAGTCCCAACAAGACGAATAAATACAACGGGTCGTCGATCAAATTTTAATATTTGCCATGCTCTGTGAAAACGAATTAAACTGAATTAGTGATATACAGATTTAGGGAAAAACGAAAGTGTTGGACGTAGAAATACATGTTCCATATATAAATAAAAAGTTAATTGACTAAAATATGATGAAATGAAAAATAAACAAATCTTTTCTTAGTTTTAGGAAATATACTTTTAAGGGAAATAAGTTTTAAAGTATTTGTAATGAAAAATGTTAGTGGTTGAAAATTACCTGCAGTGTTCCTGAGTTTTATCTGCCACACGTATCCAAGACATGTTATCACAGGATACTTCAACATAATAAGAATAATGTCGATCATCGCAATCCCACAAGAGTAAGCTAAATATACATAGCTTCACAAATTTAAAAATAGCAAAGAAGGAGAATGAAAATGTTCAAGCACTATGAGTATAAGTTTACAGAAACTCTAAACAAATATAGCGCCTTTCTTGTCAAAAAAGTATATCAGATATTGTCAGGTCACAAAACCATTAGAATGCATATTACCTGAATACCAGCCGAAGTGAAATGAAATTAATCATAAGATATGTAGTAAAACATACCGTATGGAGTCGATAAGATATGGCTGGGGCAGCTGCACAACGATGGCACCAGATCCTAACTGATGGCAAGTGTAACCATTGTCCCAATCGTAATTACTCGTTTCCCCATTTATTAAAGCATTTCGACTACGTGAAACTCCCTCAATAACAATGGCATTGTTTGCTATAGTTGCCACATTAGTGTTCGGAACTAAAAAGTAGATCTGAATAAAAAAAAAATAATTCTGAAAGCGGAACGATTAAATGAATATAGAAAAAAGAAAAAATAAAAAACATCGTTGTTTTCAAACGCTTCAAATGAAATTTTTGAACAAGAAAAGTATAAGTACGGCTTTCATAAAGTACAAGGCATGATGGTTGAATCTAGTAAGAATAATCACCAACATTTAAAAAAAAATGTCAGTTTCATAATTTATTACTTACCTATGCATTCTACAATTTATTATCACCTTCATTTGTCCATGCTAATAAGAACATAATTATATGCGCAGCGATGAAAGGGCCAATAACTTTCATACTAATTTAAAGCAAAATCCATTTCCTCTCAATTCAGAAGCATGTAATTTAGTTACAGAATAAGAACAAAAAGTATGGGAAATTCTTTTGCGGAACCAGTGCTATAAAAAAAAAAGGAATTACCAAGTAAAGTAGTGATCGGATCAACATCGAAAGGTTCTGCTGTATACATTGCTTCAATGCTAACCAAATGAAACGAATTATTTACTGTATTGTACGTCCCAACAATACGTATGAAACTATAATGATAAAGATTTCATCAACTAGTTCATTATTTCTACCGCTTCACCAAAGAAATAAGTGAATACTTGCGAATCATAAACAAGCAACAATTTAGATAAAAAAAACTTTACAAAAAAAAGTATTGTTGTTTTCTCGTATCATTTATGGTCCTTAATTTTTTTCTGCGCATGTATTTTTTGACA
The DNA here is from genome assembly GCA_003640385.1 of Setaria digitata. Lineage (NCBI taxonomy): Eukaryota > Metazoa > Nematoda > Chromadorea > Rhabditida > Setariidae > Setaria > Setaria digitata. Next base: position 36,078 of record RCAB01000052.1, on the reverse strand, counting down.
GATTGATAAAAACTAAATACAAATTTCGATATAATTCAAAAATAACGTACTTGACAACCCGTGGTGAAAAGTAGAGCATCTGCCTAGATCGACAAAGATATTGTGTATGATCTATTACACGCACCCAAACTTCTTGATCCATACTTATCTGGAAACAGCAAGTAATTAAAAGCAATAAGAACAAAAGCAGTAAAATGGTACAAGTGAAATTAGCTTAAAACGGCAAAATGTTAGAAAATAAATCAGCTTCAGCAGAACTTACTTCGACATAATAATTATATGATCTCTGATCGCGATCCCATAACAACAGCCGAATGTGATTAATGATAAATGGTCGTCCAAGCTAGAAATATGCAACTTGTATTCTAAAAGAAAAAACTCGAGTAACACGGATCAATAATTTGTCTCTATGACGTAAGTCGGAAAATAAAAAGTCTTCTTTTACTTATAAGAGAAGAAAAAGAACAGCCAGAAATTAAAAACTAAAAAAGTCACTGCCTACTTGAACGACGATTCCTGGATTTTTGTCACCGATAGCATGGGTCGTGAAGCCACGCTCCATATCATAGCGATTCGTTTCTCCTGAGAGAAGTGCAGTCGAACCTTCACCAGTTAATACAATGGCATTGAAGGCGGGACTCATCACGTTTACATCTGGTACTGCAAAATTAGACGTAAAGTGATGGTTTTTGTTCGACTTAAAAAGGAAGAGAGATTTTCAATCCTTATAAAATAATGATTATTCTAAGTTAAGTTCTGATTATTATATGGAATTACCCTCAAATAACAGTAGTACAGTCATGTACAGCTTATAATAATAGCATTCGCTCTTTCCCATCCATAAATGTATCCAGATAGACACCAGAAAACGAGTATGAATTAGAAAAATTAATACTTACACAAAAAACCTCTGTAAGTAAGTTCACCACTTTTCTTCTCACTACGCTCTTTGATGGCATCCAAAATAGCATCACTAGCAACTAATCCAGAAGGTCGAATAACGTTAAGTAAATCATCCAATTTTATCAGTGACAGCCGTAATCGCGCAACAATCATTTGCGCATCTTCCACCTTAAAATGTTATAATTAACTGATTTCGTTTCAGGACAAAACAACAGAGACAACCTGATCAGGGTGCTGTCGAATCCATTCACGCACAGCACGAAATATATCGATCTCAGGTGCACATAGAGAATCACGCTGTACCATTTGCTCAACTGCACTTGCTGGGAGTTGCAAGAAACTCTAAAATCATAGCTGGAAGCGTTAGTTCCAATACTAAACAGGAAAAAGAGAGAAAAGACATTCCGAAAAAATAAGGGAATCAACATGCCTAATATGTGGAAATATCCTTTAGAATCAGTATCATGTACCTGAGTTGCAATAACTTCAGATGCATGCTTGTCAGCAAAATTCAAGCACACGTCACAAAGTGAGCGCAATGAGTACAGATGTGCTACGCTGTATATTGTGCAAACGTTTCTAATATTCAACATTGCCTAGAAAATTAAGCTTGGATTAAACTGGGTCTAAGAAAATGCTTTCAAATGTCAATACTCTTCTTTTAGATTTATAGTCGGTAACTCCAAATTCCCTATTTAGTTTCCTTAAAACCATACAGAATACTCACTTAAGGAAAACAAAATGATAAAAATAAACAAGTTGCCATTCAATTTCTCACAAAAAATGAACAGAAGTTTCAAAAAAAGACTGCTAGGTATAACAATCTAAACAAGCACCTTCATATATTCCGAAATACTGATTTCTAAATCAGTGAAACCGTACTTGTGCGCCAAACCAAGAACCTCGAGAACTAGTTCTTCCTTCATTGAACTTAATGACAACTTACCGGTGTAGATATATCTGCAAGTACATTAGTTAGAACAAAGCCGGTGCAAAAGCAATAAAACTGAACTATGCATTTATAAAGATTACTGGAAGATAAATAGAACCATATGTGGAGCTCTGGAAAACATAAATATGCAACTTGTAATTCTTGCACAATTTTCCATAACAAAACAAATATAAGCAAAAGAAAAACAGAAAATGCACAAAGAAAGCACTTCATAAGCATTTTGAAACCATTCAGCGAAGTATCGACTAATTCAATTTCGGAATCTCTCGTTTCACGCATTCCATTATAAAGAAGAGCTCTAAAATAATGATTTTAATTCAAATTTTTTAATTTCTACATGAACATGAGAATGTAATTTATCAATCTGATAGACTTTCACAAAAGATGCAAAGTGAATCAAAGTGTAATAACTTTAACAAATACCTAAAATATTGACTTCGAGCAGCTAGGATAACTCTGTGAGCAGGAACTAAGCGACCTTCAACCTAAAAAAAAAAATAAATGGCAGCTTGCGATTAAGCAAATTTAAGAAAAAAATCTAATGAATCAAAAGAGCTTTCAGCCCGATATCAATTGAATTATGAGATGGAGTAATTTGGCAGCAATTTATTAGTCTTTACAACCATATTCATAGCGATAAGTTCGGGAATAACGCTCCGAAATAATATAAAATATACTTGCGCAAATGCTACGAAGTTCAAGAGTTATATCTTACAAATAAAGCTGAATAATACCTTCAATGTTATATCACTACAATCACCGCTTATAAACAGATTCCCGATGTGTTCGGCAAGGTAATTTATATGTTGTATTTCACCAGTAGTACCTGAAAGTTCTATTGAATGAAATAAAACATTAACTTATATTTGTAGCTTTTTCTTCTTTCACTCAGTGTTTGAATTTCTCATGCATCAGTAGCTAAAGAATTTGCACTTTTCATAATGAACATTTCACTGAACCAACCGCAACAGCTTAAATTGATCGCTGAACCGGAGCTCTGATAAGGGAAGAGAAAGCCGTCACCGTGAAGTTGTGGATGATTATCGCTCATATTTACAGCTCTTTTTCGACAAAAATCACTGATTGCATGAAAACAGTCTGAAAACTAATGAGAAAAAGAAGTTATTCTAGAAGAAAAAAATATCACACAATAAAAGAGAAGATTCAAACAAATCAGAGTGACATTCTAATCATAGATCATAATGATATTCTTGAAATGACAATAAATGGATGAAATTTTATGGTTTATTTTACCCATATTTTAGCCAAATATTTCTTGTTAAACTGTAAACTTCATTCGTTTAAAAAAAAAAAAAAAAAAAGAAAAAGGAAGAAAAACTGTATAAATGTATTCTTTACCAGCTGAGAGTATTAAATCATGCACGTGACATAATCTTCATGATGATTACAAAATCATCAGTACTTAAATGAGGTGAAACATATCATCAGGTGCTTGTAACAACTAATGAATAGAAACAGACCAAAAAACACGTGGAAACATGTGCGTGAACATTCACGTAAACGACGCACTACACAGTCAGTCACGTCATGCTGTCCATTTTTAATGGTGGTATCGATACGCAAATAAGCATCTCAATCTATAAACATCATCGTGTCCCCATTACTGTGTGGAAATGGTCAATGATGACTTTGAAAGACATTATTAGGACATTATCAGCCAGGTTGCAATGGTACCATACGTGGTACCACGCTTTGCAGGAAATATTTCTGAAAGCTAACGGATTTAACTTATTTAATGATATTTGTTGCAAAAGCCAGTGTTAATTTCAGATGGAAATTTCGCAACACTTTTTCTTATCTTTTATTAATTTTTTACTATTAATACTCATATATTCATTTGTTTTTTTCATTAACATTTATTTCTATCGTTTGTTAACTTTGTTGTTTTTACTTTATTAATTTTATTTTATCAACATTTATTAACAGTATAGTTAAGTGAGTATTTCCGAAAGTTACCAATCAGTAATTTCGAAATACAAAAATACCTACAGTATAATGTTTTATGTGAGTAGAATCCATTTACGGCGTGATATTCACAGGAAACAAATATGATGTAAACTACTGTGAAGTGTAGAAACGACTACAGTACTCATAAGAATAATTACTGCACAATATTTCGAAAAAAAAAAAATCGCAGTACAGTATTCATCATCTCAAATGTCACAATCAGTTATGCTAATTAAACGACGAATAGCAAATTAAACGGTAAATATCTTTTATATTGAAGATTTTGTTTGTACTGCTTATTGCTCTGATTTTGATCAAATATTTAAAAAAAAAAAAGGTTCAATAGAGTTTTTTTTTTTTTTCATTTCAAAAGTTTCAATTTTGTCATCTGCTATTGGCAGTTGACATGTATTAACCATATCGTCGTCAATTGCAACAGTGTTTAATTGCAAGAAGTTAAAATGAAGCATATTTAAATGAATGAAATGTCGATCGCATTTTCAACATTTGATATTATGCGAATGCTTCAAGCATTAGCGAATCGGGCATATTGAATTCAACAAATTCAAAATTTCCTTTTTCTGCTTTTTCCTGTAAATTTTTTTTACACAAAATTTTCCTCTGAGTAATATTCTTTGGAAATATTTCGAATCTTTTCACGTTTATAACAAATTTCAAATTTAACTATTGTACTTTCGGTTTTTCATCTAATTAGTCCATCCTGGTTGTTAATTATTCAACTTAAATATGCGATGTAAGATTCACTTCTCGCATTATGCAATGAAATAACTGGGAGAAGCTCGAAGACTAACCAAGATATCCCGGGCAATTAGACCATCAAATATCACTTGAACCTGAGCAACAGTCTTCATCTTATTAATGCCATCGTCTTCCAAAAAAATTTGCCAGCTTCGGAATTTTTTTTGCATCTGATTACGTTGCTTTAGGACTTCAATGACTTCCAGACTAATGCGAATATAACTGATAAATCTGCAGATAAAGTAAGGCAAAACTTTTCCTGGTAAGATATAACGATAATGAAGATCCGAACTAAGGTGAAATATTTTGCAGAAAAGGTCAAAGGTCAATGCTAGGATATAAAATCATTTTTATTTCTGTACAACTATAATATTGTCATAGAGTTTCCAGTAAAATTCAATACTCTTTCCTGCCAACAATGCATTGATAAAGCAAATTAAGTCTTGCAAAAACTATTTCAGCTAATTAGCCAAGTAAGACATTTTTTATTCTCCATTCATTTCACTTCCAGTTTTTTTCTGACGCTGAAATAAAGTAAGGAAAACCAAATAAATAATAATTCAGCTACTTACCCTATTATTTCACTTTGAACAAATTTGTAAACGTATCGACAAACGACAGTACACATATCGATGGTACCCATATCCAGGTGTACTGTAAGAGCTAATCCTGCTAATTTCTTACGGTTTTTGAATATTCCAATACAAACACATTGTAATAAATCATTGGGTACCTTCCGGAAATCGATCTTATATATGGGATTTTCATCATCAACATCCTGAAATTGTTTTTTTTTTTTTCAGATAGAGAAATGTTGCATCCAAAACAAACTTCTCTACAGCTAAAGAATCATCGTCATGCGCGAGTAATTAATTAATATATTATAATTAATTCGAAGGTAAGCAAAATCAAGAAATGCTAACTTACATCTTCATAGCTAACCGATGAGAAAAATTCATTCCGTCCCATGCCAAGGTAAATGGATTCCAGACGTGTGATATCACTTGCGCCACATTGATGTGAATAATTCACCAGTTGCGCCCATTTTCGAAGTGGTTCCTCTATTTCATCCGAAGATACACGGTATTTTTCGGCTAGAATAGTAAAAAAATAGTGCAGTTTTTTCGGCTGATGTTGCAAAAAGGTTGTAAATATTATGGCTTGGAAGCATCTCGAAAATTGGCAATATTTACCATCAGTAAGTAGAGCTTCTTCAATTTTTGCTTTACTAATTGATTTAATAATTTTGGAAATGTTTCGTTCGAGAAGTTCATCAATGGTTGGTCGCTTCTTGTAATTTGGCTGCATCAAACGATGCCATAATCGTAAAAGTTCCGAACTTAAAGACTGAAACAGTAGCTGAATGTAATGTAATGATTTTTTTTTATGAGATGAGAAGAAAATGAAAAGTTATTTCTTTCCTATTTCAAAAAAGAATTTAAGAAAATGAGAAAATGACTGAGTAATCTAATGAATGCAATATCTGCCACTTATAATAATGAAATATACATTTATTGTTTTGCGAAATATGTTCAAATGAAATTTTATTTTATCCATCATTAAATTTATTATCATTTTATTATCATATTATTATATTATAATTAATGTAATAATATGATAATAATAAGATTAATAAAATAATCATCATCATATTATACTATAATTAAAAAATTTATCATTTTATCATTAGTGCAGTAAAAAAGAAGGAAAAGAAAAGACTTGCAAATTTTGCTCCACTTGGGAACCATCCATTATACGGTACAGGTAATTGAAATTTCATCTGAAAAATTGAAAATAATAATTCCATACCATAATAACTTAATTAATCATTTGTGCTTACTTAATCACTCTCTTGACGGTTTTTATCTCTCAAAAGTCTCCCATTTTAGTGATAATATCAACTTAAATGGAAATTTCACCAAAATAACCAATTTACAAGTTGTTCAGCATATTGTCTCACATCTTCTGAACGCATCGTATTAGTCAGGTGAAACGTTTCACCGGTAACCATTTCAGGTATTAATAAACCAACATGCCTGAAAATACCATCTTCTGCCTTATTAACATCGGATAATTTAGCAATAATTTCTGGATTATACCAAAGTTCGGTATGTGGTCCGTAATGTTCAATATTATTGAGAGCTTCTTCCGGTGCCCATTGTGTTGGTCGTCCAAAGAAACGGTTATTTCGTAGACTGTAAATATTAAAATGTGACAGAAACAACTTAATGTATAAATTTCAAAAATTATTATTAATTTTCCCTTTTTTTCTTTTCTTACTTCAGTTCAATGCATTTTAAATTTTTTTCTTTTTGTGAATTAGGCAAATAGAATTTCTTCATTATCATTCATTATATCGATAAATAAACAGTAACAATACTGCGATAGCAGTATGAAATACAATAGCAACCTTAAAGTTTTTCGAATATCTTCATTTTTTAAAATCGTCCATTTAAAACCGGTCAATTTAATATCACCATTCTCTGTGACAACAATTGATCGTGCCACCAAATTATTATGCAATGCATATTTATGCAAATAGGACAGTGCCTATACATAATAAAATTTTGATAAAAGAAAAAATATTCATTTGAGTAAATAAACAGATTTTCACAATGAACTGTAATAATTAATATATTACCATCTAATGGGATATTTGTAATTTTTATCAACTTCTGAATAGACTGCTAAGAACTGATATCATATCATATCTTACTTTAAGAATTTTACGTAAAATATGTCCAATAACATTCTCACTTAATACCGAATTAATCAGCTCTTCATTACTGTTTCTCATCTGTCTGAAAAACATTTTGAGAAGATATTATGAAAATTTGGTAACAAGAGGATATGTATGCTGAAATACGGTACGTCACGCTGTACAGGAAAAAAAAAAAAAAATTAGCGTCTATTAAAGGAAGAGCATATTCTTGACAAAAATTTAAGCAATTATTGAATTAGCCAAGTAATTTGTAGTCAATTGTGAGAGGACGAGAATGAGAGTTGTAGACTGAAATGGAAATAATATTGTCCGAACGGAAGCTAAAAGGACGAATGATCAAATTACTTCAATTAATATTCTAGATTTACATATAAATTGTATAATATACCATAGAACAAAATAAATCAGCATGAAAAGAAAATTAATTCTTCACTATATTTCTCTATTCTACATAGATCAGCAGTAGATGCTCACTTGCGTTTGTAATGAAGAATCTGTTCGAGGTCAAAGGCCATTGTTTGATATTCTACAAATAAATAATGCCGAAAAATAAAGACAGATGAATAGAGCAAAATACGATGACTATTCTTCAATTCTGCACATTTAATTAGCTCATTTAACTGAAAAAATTTTTTTAAATCTCCCATCGATAATTCAAAGATTATCAAATTTCAGAACATTTTCATTTAGTATTTCCAAAACTTATTCCTTTTTTTTTTTCTCCTGAATTACTTCATTTCAAATATCGGTCCAAAATATCAATTAGATTAATATGTGATGAATTAATTATGATAATGGAAGAAGTAGCATTGCAGGACTTCGAGTTAATTGCTGCTTGAAATGTATTGATGATAATATTTCGATTTCTTTTTGTAATTTAAATTATTTTGGATGGTTGATAAAATGAACTGAACTGCTTCTCGAAGAGTAGTACCATTAACCAGTGCAGTAACGATAAGCATAAGTTTCGTGTTATTATCCCGACGTTTCACACAGTATCGTACTTTATAATGCTTTTGTTCGGTAGCAATATGAAGTGTTCTTAATGCAAAGCAAATTCGGAATTTAGCAAGCAAATCAGCTCTGAAATAAAACTATAAATTCAAATCTTATGGGTTAAAAAAGGAAGGCACAGGTCAAAACACTGCATATCATAATAAATATTGAATTACAATTTCTTTCGCTTCCCTTAAACAGACTTATTTATCTTATCAATTTCAATAAAGGTCTTAAGAAGTATTTATTGCTGTATATCCATCCTTTAATTCCATTTTCGCTATCAACAACTTTCTCTTACCCATGATATTCATTTATTGAGTTGCAAAACCTTTGTTTCTTTTCCTAAATCTTTGATCATAACTGGCAAAAATGAAACCCACTCATTTGAATCCATTTCAGTCTTTTTCATCTTCATTTCAGAATTATCATAAACCATCGCCGATTTAATGAAATAATCAAAGTTGTCAGTCTTTACTGACATCCCCTTATATATAGGAGAAGAAACATTTCGAAATTTGCATACTTCGAATCAATAATTTTCGAAGAATTTCCACTAAATATCAGTACTTTAAATCAATAATACGAAAAAAAAAAAAAAAAATGGTCCAATTAGGTTATGGCCCGATCCTTTCACAAATCGGACCATAACCTCATTCCAATATCGTTTATTATTGCAAGTTTCGAAACTTTATAATAATTTATTAGAAGATCCAGTTGATGCAGAGTATCAAGTGTAGTTCAATAACCATTTTATTAAGAATAAAAATATAATATATCGTACCTACACATGGAAGGCAAAACTAATCTCTTCCGATAAGCAAACTTCACTGAAAAAATCCCAAAATCCATATAACCATTCATGCTATTTTCGAAAAATTTCCAATTAAACCCATTGTTTAAAAGAAAATCATTCTTGAATAAGGACAAAAATCAATTGCTGAACTTTTGAGACCACTAAACAGAACAGATACGACTCCACAAAGGAGCAAAAGATCCTAAAACTATAATTTTTCTACATGTCAGCAATCATACCAATGATAGGTATAAGGCTTACAAACTGAATTTAAATAAATATTCAGCACTCCAAATTAGTGATGCCCTTCATCAGAAGCATGCTTTTCGCGATACTTATACTTCAGACGTTTCTCTTCTGGAATCAGCATAACATATAGTGAGCAAACAATCGTTATGACAGCAATTCCCAAACTTAAGCGGTACAGTACTTCAACGTGTACTCCATACGGTGATCGTTGAAAGAATGGTACGGTTTTCGGAGTCTGTAAAAATTTTACGGTGGGACAAAAAATATGAAAAATTCCTGCGAAACAAACATGGATAAAATTTTTTTCCTATCACTTGCAAAATTTACCACTAGTCAACATGAGCATTACCAAAGAAAAATAACCTTCTGCGCATAATATATATTTTTTTTCCAGAAACGAAAACAAAACGAACCATTTTATCATGTAATTCATAAGCTTTTTGCCGCTTTTTGCCGAAAAGGAATAATTTTGGCTTATTAAACCTATCATCCCACAGTCCAGCACTGGCATATTCGTTTAATTTACGAAACATCTCATATTTATCCCTGAAAATAAACTATTTGAAAAACAAATAAAATAACTTTCAATAAACGACCTCCTAGTTTCAACATATCCAAAGGCCTTTTTTTTTGGATAAAACGAAGGAACTATTCGATGCTATGGGAAATCAAAATAAGAGGATAAATAATACTCACAGTATCTCAGTGTAAAACACTTGTTAGCAATAACTGAATTATAAATGGTAACAGATTGGCATCATTTCTTGAAATTAATTCAAGCCATTTTATAATTTGCAGTTCATTTTCCGACTAGTTCGGAAGTAGAAAAACTTACTCTTTTGATGGTCCTGTTTGAACTGTTTGGCAGCATCTCTTTGGTAACCTAGAAAAAACGCGAAACCGAGGCTGCACAAGTGCTGATCGCATCGTACACTACTGTAACAAAAATTTAAACTCAAAATCCACCCACTTCAGGAGAAATTTTTGACCGAAGTATACACGATAAATTCAGAAAAATGCACACATACGAATATCTATTGTGCCACTGAATTACACGAAAATCCCACTTTACACAATTAGCAGTATTTCATTTCAAGCATTATCAAAAGGATGTAAATGGAAGAGGTAAGGTACCGTTACATTTCCCGAATCGGTCATACGGTAAACAACGATTTGACTTCATCATTCAAACAGAAATATATTGTTACAGCAAATATAAGATTAATAATTTGAGAATTATTAATAAACAATAATTTAATTGACGCGTTAAATGAATCAGAAGTACCCGTTCAGCAATAAATGTAATAAAATAAGTAATGGAGACATTGCAGTGAATTCTACAGATTTAAAAGAAAACTTTAAGATAAAGATGACAAAATCTTTTGAGATGACGCTCTTAACAATAAAAACTACTAAATGTGTACTATAATGAAGTAACATTGAAATTACTGATCGAAATTATTAGCGTAGCACTTCTCGTTCTTCAAATCGTCAGGTAAACAAGGACGGATTAAAATATCACTTAACTTACTGCCTGTCTTAATCTAAATTGCTATATATGTCTTAATCCAAATTTTTCCTAAAATAAATTTTTTTTTTTTGTATATCCGTCACAATTTGTTTCGCCCGTGAGCTGAAATTAAGAACTGAGAGAACTAAGAACTCCTCTATCACGTACATTTTTTTAAAATCAATGTATATTCATTAAGAACTGAGAGAACTAAGAACTCCTCTATCACGTACATTTTTTTAAAATCAATGTATATTCAATTTTTTTTTTTTTTTTAAATCACAACTTATAATTCAGAATGCACTGGTTGACTGGCCGTTTGAGTGGCTGGTTCATGCAGATGTTCCATGTAAACTTGATATGGATCAATATCGTCAAATTTATGAAACGATATAGGCTGGATTCGTTTAAGATATAATTCTGAATAATCTCGCGGTTGTGCTTGATGGAAAGCTGCAGAGTGAATTACGGGAATGCCAAGACGGCGAACGCACATTCCTGGAAATATTGGTGAGTCAATTAGTAAGTTGCCCATCGTCATGACACCGACTTCGAAGCGATCGACATAATTTCTTTTTTTTCAGAAGTTCCAACATCAGTATTACTACATTCGAAGAGTGATATATAATCAGGGCAAACCCTAACTTGAATTAAATACCATGCACTTGAAACTAAGCTTACAATGACCACTCCTTTAATGCTTACAGCCACTAACAGAAAGTAGTCAACAAAATAAATATTAAGCTCAACAGCTTTTAAAAGTAAGTGAAAGCACTTACCAATAATCATATCATCAGGTGAATCAATACTTGGACAATCACAAACGATTACAATTTTTTCCACGGCTTTTCGCGAAAATATCATCCTGGATTTGGAACTTTTAAACTCATTACTTATTTATATTTGACGAGCACTGATATTCNATCATCCTGGATTTGGAACTTTTAAACTCATTACTTATTTATATTTGACGAGCATATGTAATTAATATATGACATATGTAATTAATGTCCTATATGTTAACGAAGGTTTCAAACAGATGAAAAGAACGAACCCAGCACCACCAGTTGGATAATCATATCCTTCACGACCATCGCTACTAAAACCATAACCATATTTTTCACCAATAATTATTTCTTTCTGCGGATCGTAACACGACAAAAGTTTATAAAGTCTTGGGACACTGTAAATTGGCTAGTCCGAGCTTTTATAATGCAAAGAAAACCATAAACACGAAAATGGACTTAATGCTCTCAGGATTATCTGACTACAAAAAGTTCACCTACCGATAATGTCTTCCCCAGATACTGTCGTAATAAATATTGGCATCCTAAAGAAGCTTAAACTAATAAAGGCTGTGTATCTAATTTGTTCTCAAATAATATGCAAAATAATTTTAGGAGGAAAAAGGAGACAATAAAATATAGAGTGAAACAAATCAGAAATAAGACAGTCTTATAATTAATATACTGCAGACCACGACACCGTAAAAAAAAGCAAACTTTACCTCATTAAGGTATCATCATCTGTGATCACCAACCACTTCGTTCTTGACACTTCACTGTTTTTCAAATAATGAGTTAATATACCGAAAGTTTTCCCGCAATGTCCTGGCATTTTTTGAAATAGTTGAAAATTCTAAGGAATTTTTCGAACTAAATTATCGAAGAGATTTATAAAAAGTTAACAAAGAAACTGACGAAGTGCATGATTATAGAGCATTTAAAAAAGTCAACCAAAAGATATTCCTACTATAGCTAAAAGTCAGTGGAAATATTCTGCATAGTAAAGCAAATTACCAAGAGTGAGAATAATATTCAAAGTTTTTTCTGTAAACATGTTTTTATTTCATCCTCAATGCAACAAAAAAAAATGGCTCAGACGACGGTCATTATATTTCATAAAATTCATTTTTCATAGCATTCAAGGATTTACCTCTTTCCGTATTTCGAATGCCGAGATTCACAGTTGGCACATAATAATCTTCAATATCGCTAAAATATTCCACGAATTTTGCTGTTTTAGCCCATGTTCGTTTGACAACTACAATGCGCGTTTTATGGAATTTGTTGAAGGTTTTGATCGCAAAGTAAACATCTTCGTTGGTTATTTCATTCATGCACTAAATTCATAAATTCGGTAAAATGTCATTACGTAAACACTGAAGAAATTTTTAAGCATAACATGAGAGAAGTTCTATATAGTCTTGAAAGAGGCAAATCAGCTAACTTTCGCTCTTAATGTGGAAAAAAAAAACTTGGATGCAATGAATGAAAAACAGTATATTTTGAAGCACTAGCTTTTTTTTTTTCACATTTTCAAGAGGGGATGCCATGGATGGTGCAACGAAAATTACTGAAGTAAAATTACGAAAATGACACTATTGGAAAAATTACAATCCTACCGTCATTTAAGCAATCAACAGTTAGAAAGAAGAGTGACGCAAAATCTTTTACAAAAAAAAAGTAGCGGGAGTTTTCGGGAGCTGAGATATTAAATTGAAACTATAAGCTTTTTAGTGTGAAAACAATGAATGCTACTATTCTGCACAATGTATATTTATAATGATTAAAAGACAAACCCGCAAAGCTGGTTGTACATAACGAGTAATACAATTTAATTCTTCTGGCAGAAGGCAGAAAGAGAGTGTGTTGTTTAATATGATACCACGTTTATCTTTTAACAGTCTCGCAAACTACAATCTAGATTTCTTTAATATTTTATTCCATTTTAAAAATTCTATTAATCTGTTCGACAGTTCCTTAGAAAAGGGAAACGAAAACGCATCTCATAATATATCATATATTTTACAAGTTCCCAGCAAATTAAAAAAGTTGATAGAGAAATGAAAGCAAAAATCTGATCTGAAGAAAAGAAAAAAGGAGGAAGAGTAACCTCATGTTTTGCATCGATAGCGAAACCTTCCCGTGTAAACACATCAGTACTTTGAAGTACTGACCATGAAATAACTAGCCCAGCGGCAATATCAGGATAGAGAAAANGTTTTGCATCGATAGCGAAACCTTCCCGTGTAAACACATCAGTACTTTGAAGTAGTGACCATGAAATAACTAGCCCAGCGGCAATATCAGGATAGAGAAAATGTTGTTGATCGTCTTCGTAATTAAAAAAGTGATGAATTATTGTACTCCTGTAAAAAAAAAAATTAGAATACCATTTTTTATATTTTTCTTTTTTTATATATAATATATATTAAAGATATATATATATGTATATATATATATATCTTTAATAATATATATATATATAATATATATAATAATATATATATAATATATCTTAATATATATAATATATATATAATATATCTTANGTACTCCTGTAAAAAAAAAAATTAGAATACCATTTTTTATATTTTTCTTTTTTTATATATAATATATATTAAAGATTTATATATATATATATTGAAAAAGCAGTCCAAAATAGCAACCCAATTATCTAGATAGCTTCCGTCAAGAAGCAGAAAGCTAAATGCATGAATTAAAGAATCCAACATTTTGTCAGTTAATCCTCGTCCAACTAAATGCTCCACATTTGGATCGAAAGAATTCAGATGTTTAACCAAAGCACTAATATTCACTATCGTATCCGGTTCACAGATAAACAACCAATCCCACTGTGAATCTTTATATTTTTCCGACAAGCTGAAAAATAATTGATATTTAAAATTTTCACAATGGTTAGTACTGTTATTTTGTTTATTACAGGAAAAAGCAACCTTGTCAGCATCGGCCAAATTGCCCACGCTCCTATGATTTCTGGAAGATCTTCATATGTTCTTAGAACATCGGCACGCTGCAACACAAAAGTCACTTGAGTTCCTGGAGTAAATTTAGTTCCCAATTTAATTAATGGAAAATCTTACGCATAGTTACGGCCACTGGTTAAGTTTCAAATCCTTCAAGCCTGTAAAGTAACTCAGACCTAACAAAAACAAGGACTCAATAAAATGAGCGCAAACTATGGATCAAGAGGAGGACAGCTGCTACAACGATATATTCAATGTTTCTGTTCCCAAAATGACTGTGTGGAAGAGAAAAGGCAGAGAACTAGAAACTCTTCCGAAGAAGGTGTAGTATATGTTGCCAAGAAAAAGCGGGACAGGCATGATTGCACTAAAAATAGTGTGGTATTTTAAAAGAAAACGCCATTTCTTACCAAATTTTCATTTTCTGAAATTTGTTTTGTCAACGAATCGAACAAAACAGAAGTCCTACGAGCATCGTAATCAGCATTTTGCGATAAAATCACGAAAAGAATCGAAGTTTCATTCCTTGCTGCCGACACTTCTGGCAAACAAAATTTTTCAAAAACTTCTTTATAAGTAAAAACAATCTATTAATACTTGATGCAGTCAACTACAAATGGAATATCTACTAGAATATAACTTTTCCCAAATAAAATTTAAACATTTACAACTTCACTTTAATCGACCTATTCAGACCACCAGCTATCCCACTAATGGACAAACTGAGTACTTAAATCGAAAGTAATAAACTGAAAATGTAAAAAATAAAGCATAAAATATTTGGTGTTGACTAACTCATCCATCAAAATTCAAAATTCTATAGTTTCGAATTGGATTGAAAGAAATTTATTCTAGCTTCTAAATACTGTTAATATGTGTGAAAAAAAGTACAGAGAAGAAAAATTCTTAAGGATACTTCGGTCCTGTTCACTGGTTGCTAGAATTATCCAAACATACAGCAATTTCAGTAGCATTTCAATTACAAACATGGGACCCGCAAAACGAAACGTTATCACTTCATACTACCAACCAGCTCTGCAGCAAAATGCAATAGTTATCAAGGGAAAATGTAAAAATAAAAAAAGAAAAAAAAAATGCAACGAAGGGCCCGACTAAATCTTTTAACTTATCCATGGCATATCAATAAAACAACCTTCTCAAAAAACAACTTCTGCAACATAACTATTGCTGAAAATCAAACAGATGCAGCTTTTGCGATTCACATGTCGAACATTTTCTCCATGAGTTATCTATGACCACTTTTAAATGTAGTATTTTAAAATCAGTAAGTTGTTTTACATAGCTACAACCATAAATAGGATAGCGAGGATATATCCTGTAAACAAACAGCATATTCTACAAAGTTACAAATATTTTATAAATTATACGAAACAAAACAAGTCATATTATCGATTTCATCTTAGACATAATCTACCACAAATCACAGAATATTGACAGACCTGGATTAACGATTTTCTAAAGATATGGTGAACCCGGGCACACTTTCATTTAAGGTTAACCTTTTTCAGCAAGAAAAGTCTTTTACATTCACTGTAAACATGTTAGAAATACTTATAACTGCATTATAATAATAAAAAAAATGATACGGAATGCAATTCAAGCATGCAGAAACGAATAACAAAACTCACTTATTTCAAAAGTATACAATTAACGGGATTTTAGTAATTCAAATAAACCCAAACAATCTAATCGTGCTTATCCAAACGAATTCGTCGATTAATTATAAATAACTGATTTTCCAAATGTAAAATGACCTTAGATATTCAGTTTTAAGTAAATTGAAAGACTACATTAAGTTTAAATTAAATTAAATCAAGTGGTATGAGCAAGTTGAAGTAGTCCTAATACAGTAACATAAAACCTCTTTCTTTTCATAAAATCCAACAAATCAATTTTAAATCAGTTACACTGAGAGAGAGAGAAAAAAGAAAAAAAAAAAAAACAATAACTTAGTTAAAATGTGAAGCAGAATAAACGCCTATCCACGATACCATGAACGTGGCGAATGCAGATCCAAAACCTTCTTTTGCTAATTCCCAAAATCCACCCAACGAATCTTCGTCCACCTAAAAACAGTTTATAAATTACACATTACTATTCGTCAAACAGGATTGTATATAAATGAATTACTTTTTTTCGTTTAGAAAATCCGCTACAGTTATTCATTATAATCTGAATCACATAAATCGAATAATGCTTCATAAAAGATATCATGACATGAATATCCGAAACAAATTCCGTCTAAACTATTAATAACTCGTAAATTTTTCTACTACTTATAAGTTTTCTAACTCGTAAATTATTGCAGATGACTGTAAGGAAAAATATGAATGAGATCAGCATGAAATTAACATGAAAGAAACATCAATTTAAATGGTAACTGTGAACGAAAAAAACAAGAAAAGAACAAAGAATATGATGTTAAACCTTTTGAAAATTGGTAGTGTAAAGTTGGCCAACCGTAGTAGAAATTACAACATAGAGGACAATAGCCAAAAAACCATGCAAAGGTATGAAACCCCAGAAAATACCAATTATCAGTGCGAGAAGCTGTCTGCCCCAATACAACACATCCAACAGTTCATCCTTATCAGGCCATTCACTTCCACTCACTAATGCTTTAGCCAGCTAAATAGTATTTGTGAGGCACGTCTGCCGCAAATTAACATATGAAATATGTAATTTTGCAATTGAATCTGAGAATACGAATAAAAATTCATAAAGGATGTTGCTCATTAAAACAACGGAGCGTTTGAATTTGAGGGTTACAAACATATCAAATATTCACCATGTAATGATTAATAATATCAAGCATGTGAGCAATCCCAATTCCTATGTTATTTTGGCTTATTAAAATCATCAAAATTTTCATTAAAAAAATGCAAAAAATTACCGTCTTTTTCCAGTGAACAGTTTCGGAATTTCCTTGCAGTTGCAAGCTCTTCTTCGATGACATTACCATAAACCGTATCTTATCATGAAACCTGAAATTCTATAATCACATAGCTGCAACAGGTTCATGCAAGATAATGGATAACACAACTTATTGCATCATAAGGCACCATAAGCTTATACAACAATAGCAGCAATCTTACAAAGAACAATAAAAAATAGGATAGAGGAGTAAGAAAGTAAATCTTTCGCTAGCTCTTGACAGTATGTTTTGCGTACATCGAGCGGTAGAATTCTGAATCTACAGCACCTGCGAACCTAAAACCATCACCTATGAATCCTCTTGTTAACTAAGCACACACCCACATAAGTAAAATGCAAAACAACAATCAAAAGATTTTCACGTCAGTCCACGAGATAATGACGTGGACAGGTACACGGAACCAGACCCACGTGGTGACACACGCCTAACACGTGCTACGACTGCACTCCTTAACACTCCACTTCGCCACACCAATTCCCTCTTTCTCCTACCGATAGCGAAAGGCGTGTGGGCTGGGTGCTCAGTTGCAAAAATCAACAAAGTGTAAAACCTTTCGTCTCGTGTTAGGGGGATGCGTAGCGGATTTCCCGGGATATCCCGGTTCTCTTGTGAGTTACATGAGGATTTTAGTTAAAATACGAAATACTCATTAGATGTTTTTGTCAAAGCGGCTAAATTTACTATACACTGCTCTTATGACACACCGTTATTTTCATTGGAATACTACTCACTAGCACTGATAACCTCCTTAGTACCTATCGCTACTTATGGTACCGAATACCACTGGCACCTATGCTACACCCATTATCACTGGTATCTACCGTGGTACCGCACACCACCGGTATCTATGATTTTTCCATTTAGCACTATCATTAGTGATGATATATGATTATAGCGTCCATGCAATCATAAGCTTCAGTAGCACTATCACTGACCTTACTGTATCGCGCATTACCAATGGTTATAAAAAGTGCTGTAGCTTAGTTCAAGTCTACCGATACCGTAGCCTTCACACTACTTTGATGGCATTCGTAAAAAATGTGATTCTTCCAGTTATCAATAGTTTCATGGTGCGCATAAATTACGTTTACGGTAGTCGTTTACCAGCTGCGGTAACTGTTGGAGATTATTATATATACGTATATTGATGTCCTGTATAGAAATTTATCAAATATATCTTCTTGTGTTCATTTGGTAGCATACCGGGATATCTCGGTCCGTTTGAAGTAGCGGAATGTGTAAGAACAGGGAACACAATAGTCTTTCAACATATTGTAATTAGTGCAATTACTTGTTACATGACAAAATGACAAGCTAATAACAGGTGCAAGAGATATACTTTGATAAAATGAGTTATCGAGTAATCAAATATACAAAAAGATCAGACCAATTATTTCGTTTCTGAGTTACATTTCTATCATTTCTCAAGTTTGTTCACTGTTTGTGTTAAATAAGTTTTACAATAGAAGTAAATAATACTAGTACAGTTAAAAAAAAATTTGCACTACCAGGTAGTTTTATAATTTTGACTTAAATTCGAATGACTGGAAAGAGATTTAGAAGTTGGGTTTACAATTTGTTGGTTAATTACAGTTCTTTTCGAGAATGATAAAAGATACAAATAACTACAGTGTGATTAGGAAATAGATCGAAATAGGAACAAGATCAGATCTTAGTTTTGTGATGGAGAAAACAAGGGAAACAGTTTTACTATCAGAATATGAGAGTTATTCGAGAGTTTCGTTGAGAGTCGAAAGTTTTGCTATCTTCGGTCTTAATCTTTCCTACTGTTCTCCACGAGATTCTCTTCGTCAGTATGTTGCAATGATAGATGCTAGAAATATTGGACTAATTGTTGTTTTAGGGTCTTTATCGTCTTCGATGTCTCGAATATGTTCTAGAATATTTTCCCGGAATATAAGCACTTCGACTACGACGATGCTTTATGGAATTAACACGTCTGGAATATTTGACATTCCGTGAATGTGAACGTGAACGTGAACGTGAATGAGGACGTTTCGGAAATTCATAATCATATGGTACACCACGAAATGGTGATGCACTACGAGAACGCGCTAATCTTGCATCTATTGTTGCTTGACGTGCTAAATTATTTGCCTGAAATTGGAAGTTCACTCGTATGTGCAATTAATTTCCATGAAATAAAATTACACTTGATAAGTGTACATGCATAAAATTGTAAAAATTAATGAAAACTGCAAAATTTTGCAAACTAATTAGCCATGATGAATGATATGGAAAATTATGAAAAAGCTTTAAAAGGAAAACTGGATGAGACACTAACATTTGGAGGAAAGGGTATCACGTGAAAAACGTGGAAAGCTCGTTTCAAGGAGAACATTTAACCTCTTCATTTCCATGCTCTCCTTCATGACCAAAAACATGCTCAAATTGTACTCCATTTGGAAATTTACTAGCTAATTGCTTTAGCTTCAGATATTCCTTATGAAATCGTCCGTTGAAGCCGTCATTATTCATTGCATAGATGAGCGGTAAGAAATCCGTACGTAAAATCACATTTTCACCTCTGGTAAAGTTTTCTTTTTCTTTTTTGGAAAGCTGGCTTCAACTAATTTAATTAGTTTGATGAGAAAAAAAAAGTAGACTTTTTATTTTTCTGACCAGAAGACATAAAAAATGTTATTAATATGGAACTTATTGTGAATTATTATCGTTAAAATTTTACTTATAACGATTATTAAGAAATAACAAAGTACAATCCTAACATTATATCATTAATCAGTTAGAATATTATTGTTATCATAATAAATGATGTAATTTTTACTTGTAATAATTCCATTTTCGTAATGATTTCAACGCCATCTTAACCGCAATTATCTCAGCTAGTCCACTGTTATGCTCATAGCCATGAATTGCTTTACTTTTATTCAGGGGATGATTCGGCCCGAAATAAATACCAATGCCAGAGGCATAATTCTCGACACAAGAACCATCAGTATAAATCTTGAAGAAAGAAAAAATGAAAGTTCATTTCGCTTCTCGACTAAATTTGTGGCAGTACTCAGTTCCTTTCCTCAATAGTGAATAATTAGTCTAGTATTATTCAGTGATAATTTATTGACCGGTATTAGGTAATTAATTCGAATATTTGCACGAAAAAAAGAAGAAACTATTACAACAACTGGTGGCAATCCGGTTGGTGTTCGAGTTCCGGTAGACTCATTGGATGATGAAATTTCACCACTGCTGATACTATCACTTTTATCAATGGTTGAATTTATTGTCTGTGTACTATCTGAAAATTCACGACTGTTTCATTCTAGCGATCAATTTTCTAAATGCTTCACTCACATTAATTTTTTTTTCTTTTCTTGTCCCCTAACTGATATGAAATGATAATATTTTTCGTGTGCACCAATGATACCTTCAAGTATAATGTTTTCATTTCGTAACGTAAATAACGCTGATAAGTTATTCCAGCCAGCACCGCGACGCACAAAATTAGAAATGAAACGATACATCTTAGTTATTAGTGAACTGAAAATTAAAATAACTCAAATCGATATAAAACGTTGACTTTTATAATCAAATTTATTGAAAATTTGCATAGTTTTTCTCCCGAACTAAATTAAATACTTTTCTAATTGAAATGAAAATAAGAACCAAATTCAGAAACGAAATTGAAAAAAATTACCGAGAAATTTCAATAAAATTAAATCCTGCCTAAAAAAATTCATGCATCCAATGTCTCTCCATACCTGTTTAATTTTCCACCTAGAATGTTGATTTACTATTAAAACTTTCGGAATTAGATAAGTGTAAAATCCAGACTTAAATCACGTTAATTTATATATGCTAGAAGAAATATGGCTAACTCGCAATCTTTCTTGCAATACAACGATACCGGTACGGCATAATTTAATTAAATTGTTCAAAAAATAGCGTTTTTTAACTTCGATTTTTTTCCTGAATGTTTTCCTGAAAAAAATTTTTCTTTTGCGTTGTTATGAACTAATTATATGCACACTTAAGCAAATAATTTTTAGTGTTCTATTACAGCTACAAATTCAATCACTGACTTATCAGCTTAATTATCACATAATTACTAATTTATCCTGACCAAAAAAAAAAAATGATATTCAGTGGATATAAAATATTTAGAAATTCTATGAATTCGAATCAGTTTCTCATTTAAATTCTAATCACGATATTTAAACGGTAGACTGATTGAAATTATTCATTGTTGAAGGTTGAAATAATGTCAACCATCGATGATACATTGAGTGTCGAATGTCGAATATGTTTAAAGATGTGTTCATTTACGGAAATGCTTCAAATATTACCATGTTTTCACTTATTTTGTCACAGCTGTATTTCCACTATGATATGTCATCAAAAAGTAGGCCATTTGCAAGAAGAAATTTTTTAATTTCTAAAATTTCAGCTATTATTTTTGAGGAAATGTTCAACTTTTTGTCACATAATCAATTACAGCTTAGCTCATAGAACTAGCTTAGTGAGAAGGGAGAAAAAATGTTAAAAAATCATTGATAAGAACAGTAAAATTTTTGTAATAACAATCAGTTAATTAAAACAGATAATATTTATTGAATAATTAACACTTCTTGTATCATTCAATAATTTCAAATAAAAAGATTAAATTCAATTTATCACCTATAACCTCTTCGATATAATTTTATTTCAGCTTATTATTTTACAAATTCAATTCTTTCTTGAGAAATGAAAAGAGCCTCATAGAAATTTATAGAAGTTTAACCATTCCTAATTTTTGATGGAATGCAATTTTTTTTTTTTTTTTTTTGCAAATTTTAACCATGATATTAATATGGTGCAAGAATAGCCAAATCATACTTCTAAATGTGATGTAACCGATATAAGCATAACCAAACCATGGTATCAGTTGTGACATAATCCATATAAGCATAATCAACTATGATATCAGATTTGATATAACAACCTATGTGAGAGTAATCAAGTAACATCACCAGATGTGATAGAACACATAAGCTACTGCTTTTTACCCTTTTACCTTCTAACTGTGTTTCTTCTTCACTATTTCGATATCATCTTTTCGAGATATATTAACTTTACTTTCCCCATTGCTGTCTGATGCTAAAAGATTACTAACATAACAGTGATACATCCTCTTATCACACTTTCTATCATCCATTTCCATAACTTTTTTTTTTTTTTTTTTTTTTTTTTCACTTTAATCAAAGTACGCTTTTGCTGTGCGTAATTCCGTTGGCAACGGACTGTTAGATAGGAAGATAGACCAGATATAATAGTCCAGATTAGAAGGTAGACTAGATAAAAAGAACTTCTCATACTGATAAAAACTGGAAGAATTATAGCAAAATGAACAGTACGACGTTCCCAGTGAAGATAGAAATGTTGGCTCAAAATTTACAAATATTTAAAATGATGATAAATTTTAGAGCAATCACACAAAAAACGATAAGTGGAAGAAAATATCTGAAGACATATTGGTAAGGTTTGAATAGTTTCATCAAAGGAAAATACTTTTATTAATATTACTGTGTATTACTCTGATAATCAGAAACTTAAATTGATAATGGAATAGATCGGAAATTTCGGTATCCATTGTTAAAAATGATTAGGATGTTTGAACAAAAATGATAAGATCCTAAAATTTGTTCTTTATCTTAGAATTTATTTATTATTTTAGACTTGTCCATCATTAAATTGCCATTCACAAATTCATAGCGATCTATCAGATACCCTTCCAATTACTATAAATTACTGTGAAAATATGATGTGTCCCAAGTATATTAATCACTTCATTATGCTTAGCTAATCAAGAATTTTAAATTTGATAGGTCAATTTATTTTTCCATTAGGAAAGTTAAGAAGTGGCAAATAGCAAAAAGAAGTGATATATCACTTCAATTTCATAATAGAATATCTGAGATCATAAATGTTTTGTTAACTTATCAAATCATTTTAATCGTTATCAAAGCTATTGTTATATCTTAGTAAGAAAGATGAAAATTTCCATTTGATCATTTGTTTTCATTATTAATTGTAATATCTGAAAGTTATCATCACTAAGTCATTTCAATTATTAATTAATTAATTAATTTTTTTTTCAGAAAATTGTCGCAATTTGAAACGACACGTTTAATTGCTTGTCAACATGAAATTTGCACCACATGTTTGGAAGAGGCATTGCAACGGCAGCCACCTGGTTAATTTTTTAAAACTTCAAAATTTTTCTTTTTTTTTTTTTAAATCAAGAGCCTGATTGCAATTGGTCATTTCAGACAGATTTATCAAATAAATTCCACTTGATATGATATATTCGAAAGTTTAATTTTTGCAATGGACAGGAAATTAATTAATAGTTTTTGACTGCTGTTGCAGTTTGCATCGTCGAAAACTGCAATCGTGATATTATTGAGGTAAACGAAGCATTATTCTGTGATAATTGTGGCAAAGGAATAGCTGATCCGAAATCAATGATTGTTACAAACTGCTGCAAATGTCATTTCTGTGAACAGTGTGCTGAAAATCGAGCTAAAATGGATTTATTTAATAGTATATTATCTAATATAATATTTAAGATGCAATGATTAATTAAGGCTAATTATATTTGGTCATATCATTTGGTAGAGGTGATAACTCAGCTTATCATTTTCTCAGTATGATTCCTCAAATCTATCACATATGTAATTCAGTTTCTTGCAAAAAAAAAAAAACTATTTGATTAACAATACAAAGATAGTTTTACTTCTGTGAGTCAAAAATAGTTTTGTTAACCGAAAAAAAAAAATTTTTTTTTTTTTTGTAATTTTACGATTAATGAAAATTATTTGATGAAACAAAAGTTAGTATTAAGGAGCCATAGAATCTCACAACAGCCCACAATAACTTTACTGATAATAGTAGAAACCAAAAACAGCAATCTAGCATAAAGTTGAAACTAACTCATTCTGTTCTTTGCATCCAAATAACCTTAATAACTAACAGAATTTAAAAAAAAAAAAAAAAAAAAAAAAACGGAACTGTTTGATTCAAATATCTTCAATTATTTCAATTAATCATCTTATTTCTTTTTTTGTTTAATGTTTAGATTAATGAAAAAAAAAAAAAAAAAAATGTCTTTCACTTGAGGAGAATTTATCTCACTGCAAATTATAGTTTTAAAATTCTTTTTTCTTTTTTGCAAGTCTATTTTTCCTACGAAAAAAATAAACCTTTTTCTTCAGTAGAAATTAATTAGACAAGAGTTTTCAGAAGAATCGTTAACATGTGCTGATGGAAAATGTTTATCGAAGAAAAAGAAAGCAGAGAATGATGAAGTATGGATTTTGGCTACAAATAATTAAATTAATAATTTAAATTACACTTTAAACAATTTCCAGTAAATAAAGTTTACATATTTTTGACAGTTCACTAGTGATTATTTTCATACGAAATGAAAATTTAGACAACAATAAAATGTAAAGCTAAAGATGGTTGCGATGGTATTGCTTTAAATGGTTTTCCATCAAATTCAGAATGCAATCATGATGTATGCATTGATTGTCTTACTGATATGATTTCTGATTGTGAAAATACCGGTATCAATTTCTTAATTGGCATATAATTTCCTTCATCATATAGCTTATTGTTTTTGAATTTCATCATCGGTGACAATAGCACTTCTTGTGCTATTAATTTTTTTTTTTTTGAAAAAGTTTTAAACGCAAACTATACATGATTTTTAAAATTCATTAACTGATAGAGTATCAGATTGCTTTTGAATTCATTTTTATAGCAAAACTTCTGCATGAATGCCTTGTTTAAATTTTAATTATAATTAAAAAAAAAACGATTTACATTTTTCTTTTCTGATTTTTTTTTTTTTTAATGTAAATTTTACGTACATTTATAATACCAAAAAATAAAAAAAGAAAAAAAAAATTATTATAAGGCATAGCACCAATGTGTCCTGAACCAACATGTCGTCAGTATTATACAATCGAATCGGTTAATGCGTTACGGATGCTTTTTCCACAAAAAGCTGAATTCTTTCAACGATTTGATTTGAAAGAGCGAAAAATTGAAGTTTTCGGCAAAGATGAATCTATCACAGTTTATAATTTTTTTTTTTTTGGATTAAATTAATTTAATTACTATTAAATATGACTTACAGAAATAAATTCGAATCAAAAAAAAGTGTGGATAGTTGTTACGGCTATTAAAAAAAAAAAAAAAATTTAATCATTATCTCTGATCATTGCTATCAGTATCAAATTAAATCTATTATTTATTAAAATATATGATTGCATAATAATTTGTATTTTCTGCAAAATTTTTTGATAAATTCTGTTACTTAATTACTTAATTTCAACCAATAATTTCGATAAATAAAAAAGGCAAAAATAATTTAAAATAATCATTTAGTTCATCGATCTCTCATCCGAATTCGACTTTTCATCCAGACGTATGACAATACGCGTGATTGGTGACAGTGACGAGGAAGCAGAAACAGTGCTAATTTATGATAAAGAGGGTACAGTTGGTGATTTTATACGTGAAGTACGTCGAGCACTCAAAATTTTACCGTATGAAAAGGTAATTAAATTGTAGCAATTGAATAATTTTAATTTTTCATTTTTCGTATCAAAATTTTGTTGAAAATTACAAATGATTATCAGTCACTTAAATCTTGAAAATTTAATCGATCAGCATGAAGACTAAATATCACTTACTATTATGCATGTTATCATTTTTTAAAATATATATATATATGTATAAAGTAATATGTACATGTATAACATGTATATATTATCACCTGTGGTAACTGTTTGACATATAAAAATAATAATTATCGATTCTTTAATTAATTATTTTTTCATTGTTTTTTTTTGACATGACGGAATATATTCTCTCTCCATATTTGTTAGTTCAAACCTATTGCTAGATATATGGTTATTTCATTAAAAATGATGATGAAGCAAAGGATGAAATGGATACTGATCGAGAAATTGCCGTAGATGCTGTGTCCCTAACCAAATGCATCAGTGAATTGCAACTTACGCCAAAATCCGTCATTCACGTTGATACAGCTGGAATTGTACAGCGTAAATCGTCGACGGATATGCGCAAATCATCCTAAATTTGCATTCCTCGACAAGATTAATTACTACTTTCATCAATTTTTCTTTCCTTAAATTATAAAATCATCATGTTACTTTGTCATCTCATAAAGTTTTGATGCTTTTTTCATTGTCTTTTTGACATTACGAAATGTATTCTCTCTTCATACTTGTTAGCTCAAACCTATATTATTGCAGTTAGTTTAGTCTGGTAGAAATCTGTTATATGATAAAATTTTAACTTATACGTTTTCATCAAATTAATCATTGGTACTTCTGATGGAATCGCACTATCATAATGAATAGGAAGGGATGAATTATTCAAGTCAGCTTCAAATTAATGCTATTTGATATACAAATAAATTAATCACTTATCAACTTATCAAAATCTTGCTTCGATGGAATCAACAATGTAATAAAGGCGTATTGCAGCTAATTTTTGTTAGTCGAGTAATTTTTTTGGAAGTAAACTTCTGAAAGCATTATCAGATTTTACTTTGAAAACTGAAATTAAAAGCTAACATACAACTAAAGCAACAAATGTTAGCAAAAAATTAAATAAAATAACTGAAATAAATTAACAGGGCGATGAGTCTGCTAAACAACAAAGACTTATTAAGTCTGCTATTTGCATATTTAAGACGCTAAAAGTGATCAGTTGAGTTTTTGAGGAAATTCTTTAAAATGAGTTGCATTTTTCTATTTACAAGTTATTGCCATAGTTATTTGATCACTGGAACGGTTGCAGACCTGAAATTTTCCCTAACACCTGGGCTGAAGCTAAAATTTACCAATAATCTCGGGAAGTTATTAGTAATAATTACATAAAATGACTACACAATGCGCTGATAATTCAAATGGCATAGATATCAAAGTTGGTCAATACATTACCTGGTTAGCACCTTTTCAGGATGTTATAGACTAATTAATTTACTCCCTCCTGCATTCAGGAATATATTTTATTCGATATATCAAACAGATTGCTTTTGTTATTTTAGGAATTTTCAAAAATTTTCTTTCCCTTTCACTTTTGCTTAATCAGAAACTAAATTCGATCATTTCAGCAAAACAGCAAAATATGTTGTGATGGAAAAAATTGGTCAGGGTGGTTACGGTGCAGTATATCGCGTAAAATTGGAATCAAACCACAATGAAGAATATGCTATGAAAGTTGAACAGAAGTTACAAAGTCGAGAACGTTCTAAGCTTAATATGGAGGTATTGAAATTCCTCAGATTAACCATTTAATTAACCAATTAAGATTAACCAGTTAATTTGAGGAATTTCAAAAAATTTTTTATACCAAATATTATTTAATTAATCGCTTGATATCAAAAATATTATAAAACTGAAAATATTTGATGACTTTAATTCATTTAATTAGGATGTTCGTTCTTTTTCTGCTCATTTGTTTTGAATAATTTCAGTTACATCTACTGAAACTAATGTCAAATCAACCACATGCACGTCATTTTACAAAAATTATAAACCGTGCTGAGAAGCTTCATTTTTTCCTCATTGTTATGACACTTCTTGGTGAAAGTTTAGCTGAACTGAAACGACAATATTGTCCACCAATTTTCAGGTATTCATTTAAATTTAGGAATTATATAAATTTTCATCGATGATGTGACATTTGCATGTAGTATTTCATTTAATAGCACACGTATATCTTTCATTTAATATTGTATATATTATCTTTTGAATTCATACATCTTACCACATTTAATATTGCATATATTATATACTTGATTATTATATTTAATATTATATACTATATCAAGTACTCTGTATATTACCTTTTGTAATATTAAATGAAATTACCATATTGTACATTCTGTACAAAATTTATTACTTTAAAAATGATATTAAATAATTGTTGCTGAGAATGAAACATTCGTAATGAGTGCAAAGAGTATATTTTATATGTTGGTTATAATTAAAAAGAAATAGATCAAATTTCAATTACAAGATTTAGAATATCATATATAGGTACCAGTTATCAGAATCTTATTAATCTGTTGCGCAAAATTTCAAATTTTACCTCAAAATAATTCCTCCCTATTATTCTCTTTATTTTTTTCTTTCTTGAAATACTAATCATTTTTTTTTTTTTGATTATTTTATCAACTTCTATCAAATTATACAAACTGCAGCTTGGCCACATCACTCGGTGTTTCAATACAATGTTTAGAAGGCATCGAACAGTTGCATAAGGTATGATCAGTATCGTTCAGATTTCCCTTTATAAAAGCCTAATTTTGCTAAAATTAAAATAAGTTGGCACTATTTTTTTTTTTTCACTACTTTTGCTGATATCTTATCAAATATGTCAAACACCCTATCGTAACATTTAGATTTGCATTAGTCTTATCCGATACATTAAGATATAATTTAAAGTGAACTAAATAGCTTTGTAAAAATATGAAAAGATTTCGAATTGGCGCTGATAAGGTAGCAATTAACAGATGCTTATCAGTTATCAAGAAAATTAGACAATAATTAGTATCAAATATTATTAAAGCTATTTAAACGTGAAAAAAAAAATGTGCATATAGAGATAGAGTAGAAAGAGCCTGATTAAAGTTGGCATATCCATTACAGTTGTAAAGAAATGCTTGTGAGAAAGGTGAGAAGTTACGTAAGATACGTGGTATCTTGTGTAACTTTTTACCACGTAGTACCAGGTAGAATCGATCGATTTAGCAAGTAATTTTTCATAACTAACGGTAAGATAGATTAATTTTTGCCTTAACCATTTAAGGATAATTTCGTCTAATTAAACTTCCTAAAATTTTTGCTACTTGTTGTCATCTACGTCGATTCTGGCTTCTGTGATTCTTGTAGTCCTTCTGATAGTGATTCATGTGATAAAGCTTCTTGAAAATCGCTTTAATAGAAGTTATGGATAAAAGTAATTTTCTATTTTGATTGCTTCAGTATCATTTGGCCAATTATTTTCTTCAGTTGATCTGGCCTTCTTCAGCTCATGCTAGCGCAACTGACCTCTGCAGCTGATCTCGAATTTCTTAACTGCTACATTTTTTTTTTTTCTCATTCCACCACATACGGAACACTAAAACGGAACATATATATAAACGATTTACAATATAAAAATAATTGTAATTTTTTGCCTTTAGCTGTGCAAAATTATATGAAATGGTTCTCCGCTAATTAATATGTAATTAACATGTAATTAGTGAAATGATTTTCAAAGTTATTTCAAAACAAAAAAGATAGAAGAATAAAGAGAATTTTTTACAAATGTTAAAATAATGTGAGGGTCCATATCAAGACTGTAATTAACATTCAAAAGATACCACGTTATTATAAATTAACGATTTTGCATCTTGAAAAGAAAATAGACAGTAAAAGTTGAAATAAAAAAAAAAAAAAATGAATATTAAATATTTCATGATAAATTATAAATAAATTGAAAATAAATAATTGAAGAAAATAATCGACTCTATTTCTTCCGCGACAATTTGTAAATTAATTTTAAGACAATTTTTAGGGAAAAGAGCATGTGGTATTGAATAAATCTTGAATTGAAATAAATAATTTAATAATTTTAGGTCGGTTTCATCCATCGAGATATAAAACCAGGCAATTTTGCAATAGGCTTACCACCAAACATGCATGTTATATATATATTGGATTTTGGAATTGCGAGAAAATATACGAATAGTGCTGGCGACATAAAAGGACCACGTTGTAAAGTATTATTTTTGGGAATCCATTAAAGTATTTCTCATTTCAGAAAATAAACCACCAGATGCATTACTAAAGCAGTAATCTCCAGTAGGATTCAAAGATATTGTAAAATGAAATTGAGATTTTTTTTTTTTTAATGATTATCCCAGTTGGAAGTGATAATTTCTCATAGAATTACTGTAGGATCACATTTACAGAATGATGGTAAAAGCTGAAATTTTAGGTAGCATTCAAGGGTACTGTACGATATGCAGCGTTAGCATGTCATCGTGGCAAAGAACTGGGCCCAAAAGATGATTGCGAAAGCTGGCTTTATATGATGGTTGATTACACTAATCCAAATGGACTTACGTGGAAGCAAGATAAAGAACGAAAAAAAGTGGAAACACGTAAAGTGGAAGCTCGTACATCGGATGGCAAGAAACGGTTGTTTGAAAATGTATGCAACTATTTTTTGCTTTGATTTAAACTTAATCAAATTCAAAATACTTCAATTTTTACAATATTTAATCTTTTTTTTTTTTTTGTTTTCTACTACTGTTCTGCAAATAAATAAATGAATGGTTCAAAAATTACTGAAAGTAATTTAAATGTTTAGTCTTTTTTTTTTATCAATTAACATTGGGATTGCAAGTTGTTTCTGTGTTTCAGATGAGTGAAAAGGATATGAGTGATATTATGGATTATATTGATAAGCTCGATTATCAGGACAGAGTAATCATTCAAAATTCATCAATATTCCTTGTTTTTGGCATATAAATTTGCTTAATTTTAGTTCTGAAAAATTTAAATCCATTTAAATTGCTGAGAAGGGGAAACACTGAGATTATTGATGATATGATATTTATAGTTGAACGTGGAACATTACTAATAAACCTCATTACTTTCTTGCATTTATAAATGTTTCGAATTAAACCTTTCGATTTAGTCCTCATTGAAAATAGAATTATTGTTTACCTTTATCAATCAAGTTTTTTTTGTCAGCAACCTTTGAATAATTAAGAATTTGCTAATATATGTATGATAAATGTAAATTTCTGCACATCTAACTGATAATTAAGACTTTTTTTTCAACAAAATTTCTGAAATTTAATAAAAGTTTGCTGTTTAATTTGAAATTAGGTGGATTATCAATATTTATACGGTAAGATACGGAAAGCAGCGTTAACAGCAAATGTACAAATCGACGAGCCATATGACTGGGAAATGCAAGAAGAGCCGGATGATGAGGAACGAGCATCGAAACGGATCCCAGATGCTGCAGAAAAAAATATCCTGATTAAGGATGAAATACAGCAAAAGCGAAAGGTTACTGTAAGAACAGCCAAAACGTATTCTAATTAATAAAATGATCTGTTTGCATTATTTTGTTTTAATTCAATTTGCTTTCCAATAAAATATTCAATTCTCCAATCCAATAATCGTTACATCAAAAAATCACTTGCAAGCTACTTACAGTAATTCATTTCGACTAATAAAAATACAAGATAAGCATACTGTATGGCACTGTATGCAATTTTACATTTGACTACTGCGGCGAGTCGAAAATTATGTTATTTTGAACATTGTATGATTCAATTCATATATATTTGTGATATGGAATAATACGATAACAGCCTACAGAAATGAAAAAAAATTTAGGCAATAACAATAAACTGATAAACTGAAATGTGAATTTCAATAATCAGACAAATATTTTAAAAGGAAAAAGCTGGTAATTAAATAATGAAAGTCAATAACTCAATGTTTATAAATGATTAGAAGGTAATTCTTTTTTCACTTGTAAAAAATTATGAAAGTTTTAATAGTGATAAAAGAGCTATAACTAGCATAGTATTTTTTTTTTTTTTTTTTTCAATTAGTTATAGTTCATCCATGTTTATTAAATATGGCCAAATGTAATGGTTAGTACAAGATGGAAGGATCTGTAGTATCTATTTCTTAAACAATTTTTTTTCTTGCTTATTTCTTCATTTAGGTAATTCTGACTTCAAGTGCATGCCAGTACCTAGAGTTCAAATTTGACTATCTAAGTGTAATTTAATAATTGATTTTTATAACAAATTGAAAACTAATTATTGCTGATAAATGATTTTCACCAAATTTGTAAAGTTCTACTTGGTAAATGCAAATAATTATGTCATATGCGTAATTAAATTTTTCATTCTAGCAACTTTGAGTATTTTACAGAGGATTTTTTAAACGATTTACTAGAAAAAATATTGAATTTATTGATAAAATGATCCAGCCTAGTTATAATTGGTCAGAAATAGATTTTATTAGAGTTAATGATCATTAAAATAAAATCCGATAGAATTATAAATTTAAGCCAAAGAATTTATTTCGCTGAAATAATCATTTAAATGCTGCATTTAGACGAGCTCTCATCAACAAAACGCTTCAATTAGCGCATTTATCCGTTTATACATAGATGAATGTGCGCGTACAGTATGCATTCATGCATACTGTAAATGTGGACTGCATATATATATATATATATATGGATGAGCGGATATATACAGTCCACATTTACAGTATACATATATATGAATGTATACTGTAGATATCCTACATAAAACGTTAAAAAATTGCAAAATTTTGCAATAATTTAGCATTTTCTTTGCTTCCTTCTGAATTGTTTTCAAATGTTTTTGCATTGTTTTTTTATTCAATTATTTGAGATTTGTTTGGTATTTGTTAAATTTATAGAATTGAAGCAGTACCCATTAACAGGCTGTAAATTCTGAAGAAACAAATTTATAGAAAATGGTACTATTTTCAATCATTCATTTGCAGTTCTTGATTTCATCTTTTTAAATTTCCAAATTGCTATTTGATAAAGTATAATGAGAGAAAGGAATGATTAAAATGTTTTCATTTCGTGCAGCGTTTTATAATTTTTGAAAACTTTCAAGTTCTCAATGATGAAGAAAAATAATTTGACTAATCGCTGAAAGTACAGGTTGATTTTGATTAACAGAACAAAACTAAATTAAAATTTGATTAGCAGAACTAATTAAGAAAGGAAGTAGAAACACGAAACCAAAAGAGTACAAAATACCTGTCATTGTAAACTTGGAGACAGTTGAGACAGGGTGAGAGAGATTGCTGAGAAATCAAGTTTAATAAACTTAGCACCTTAAAAATTGAGAATTATTTCTTCATTAATATTTTCAAACCTTGAAAATGCAAAAATCACTTTTCCATGTAAAATTCGAAATATGAACTAATTTTGCAAACAAATTTAACTGATAGCAATGTCATTATATGTCAGCTTTTCTGCAGCATTAATTATCGAACTGATAGATTTCAAAATATCATTGATGTGAAATTTGATGGAAAATTAAGTTAATAATTAAAACGAAAAGTTTTTTCATTTCCAATAAGTGAATTTCCATTTCAAATTTGATAAAGCTTTTATTTTCCCTTGAAATTCTGCACAAAAAATTTTCTGCTAACCAGATTTGACTGCAGAAAAATTTATTAAAAAAGTGAAAAATTTCCTGAGAATGTAATTAAATTGAAATTTATTAGAATACACATATTTTTTACCTACGATTGAACTTTAATTAAGTTTAATTGAAGCTAAAAAAAGTGATTTGAAAAAAAGAAAAAAAAATTATAAACCGAAAAGAAAAAATTGTAGCCAATTATTAAAATACGAAACAAAATCGTTTTGAAATACCTGTCTATTAAATGGAAATTATTTCAAAAAATAATGAAATTGTCATGCTCTCTACAGAAAGAGAAGTGGTTATGAAATTTGAAATTTAAATTTTATAAAATAAATTTCAATTTCTTCTTTATTTTATTCTCAAAATTTTTGAAAAAATTAAGCTTGATATTGGTCAATCATAATACTATTGTACCCGTTACTATCACTCATTTATTTTCAGATTTTATCAGCAGTTAATCTTATCAGAGAAATAATTATATTTATCTGCATTAATTATTTCATAGTATCTCTTTTTCAATTTTCATTTTCAAACTTGAGAATTCGTTAGCAGTAGAAAAAGTGCAACTTTTTTTTTCGTTTTTTGATGTTTGAATTAAGCAAATTTGTGCGTACTTCAATATTTGAGTCAGACTAGTGAGCTAGAAGCTAGGGAGTTAATTTAATAATTTGTTAATCCATTTTAAGATAAATTTAAAAGAAAAAAATATACACATACACGAAACAGATTTATAAGAAAAGAAATTAAATGAAACCGAAGTTCATGTCAAGGAATTTTTCTTCCATTTCCTTTTTTTGCTGTAGTAATCTTTTTGTTTTTCTGTTACTAACAAATTTTTGAACTTTAATATAGAATGTTGAAACATTTAATCAGATAAAAAGAAATGCCATTGCTTTTATTTCATGCAATTTTTTTAAGTAAATTTAAATTTTGGCTGCTTAAAAATGCTACAAATTAAACTCAAAAAAAAAAATAATAAATTAAAATTTATTTGTAAATAATTAAAAAAAAAATTGGGTACTTGGAATTACTTCTACCGTTGAATTTATTTAAGTTAAAAAGAAAAAATTATCGGAATTTTTTTAAGCATGTAATAAACAATTGATTAACTATCGTACATAGTGCTAATTAACTAAACCATTAGTTGTTATTATTTTTCGTTATTTGCCCAAATCAACGGTAATTATTTTGCTGCTGACAACGTTAATTAAGAAAGTTATTTTTCTTTTTTGATACTATTCTTTAATTGACTCAATCATAGATCTAATTCTTTAATGATTTTCCATTCTCCTCTTCCACAGCTCAAAAAATGTTTCAGTAATTTCACGAATTCTTTAAATTTTTATAATCTTTTAATAATTTAAGCAAAAAAATACGATTTTGCAACGATTTTTCATACTCGTTAGCTTATTAATCTGCAAAGCAAACAATGATTGAGCTAATATTTGAAAAATAAATGCTAAAAATGATGTAATATTTTTGCAGCATCACTAAAGCATTATATTCTTTAACTATCTATGTAAAATCTCACTGGAATTACTTATAATTGTTTCAAAATACAAACTAAAACTTTTATAATTCAAAGCTTTATTTTGAAATGTTGAAAAAAAAAAAACGAAAATTTAGCAACACAATAAGCAACTAATTACTTTACTCAATATTTAAGTAAGATAACTGCTACTAGTGCTATTCACTAATTTGCCATTTTTTGCACGGAATTTTTTTTAAATAGTCTTTCAAGTTTCCAAATGAATTAACTTTTAATGCAATATTTCTTTGTGATAATTAAAAATCACTGATAAACTAAAATGACGTATTTGTTATTTATTTAAACTTACTCAAAAAAAAAAATTATTATATTCAAAGTATTTCCAAAAACATATATATATATATTTCATTGAAATTTCTGAGTTCTTAATTAATGACGAGTGTCATGAATTCAGATTAAACTCCTCTACCGAGAAATACTTCACGTGCAGTCTGATGTCTGATCAGTCTGACATTCTTATAAATATATATATATATATATATATATATTCAATAAATATATATAAATAAATATATAAATATAAATAAATATATATAAATATAAAAAAATATATATAAATATATAAAAAAAATATATATAATAAATAAATATATATATATAAATAAATATAAATAAATATATATATAAATATATAAATATGAATATATATATATATATATATATATATATATAT